>OZ010609.1:4586295-4853224 GCA_963932145.1 Acanthosepion lycidas | reverse complement strand
AATAAGATGAAAGAAATACTAGTTAAAAATGAATAATAATAGACAAGGCTTCATCTAAGAAATTCAGACAACTTAAGGCTATTACTACTTGGTGTAAAAACAAGAGAAATAAGATGAAAGAAATACTAGTGAAAAATGAATAAAAATTGTCAAGGCTTCGTCTAAGAAATTCAGACAACTTAAGATTATTACTACTTGGTGGAAAAACAAGAGAAATAAGATGAAAGAAATACTAGTGAAAAATGAATAATAATAGCCAAGGCTTCATCTAAGAAATTCAGACAACTTAAGACTATTACTACTTGGTTGAAAAGCAAGAGAAATAAGAAGAAAGAAATACGAGTGAAAAATGAATAATAATTGACAAGGCTTCATCTAAGAAATTCAGACAACTTAAGACTATTACTACTTGGTGGAAAAGCAAGAGAAATAAGATGAAAGAAATACTAGTCAAAAATGAATAAAAATTGACAAGGCTTCATCTAAGAAATTCAGACAACTTAAGACTATTACTACTTGGTGGAAAAGCAAGAGAAATAAGATGAAAGAAATACTAGTTAAAAATGAATAATAATAGACAAGGCTTCATCTAAGAAATTCAGACAACTTAAGGCTATTAATACTTGGTGGAAAAACAAGAGAAATAAGATGAAAGAAATACTAGTGAAAAATGAATAAAAATTGACAAGGCTTCGTCTAAGAAATTCAGACAACTTAAGACTATTACTACTTGGTGGAAAAGCAAGAGAAATAAGATGAAAGAAATACCAGTGAAAAATGAATAATAATAGCCAAGGCTTCATCTAAGAAATTCAGACAACTTAAGACTATTACTAATTGGTGGAAAAACAAGAGAAATAAGATGAAAGAAATACTAGTGAAAAATGAATAAAAATTGACAAGGCTTCATCTAAGAAATTCAGACAACTTAAGACTATTACTACTTGGTGGAAAAGCAAGAGAAATAAGATGAAAGAAATACTAGTTAAAAATGAATAATAATAGACAAGGCTTCATCTAAGAAATTCAGACAACTTAAGACTATTACTACTTGGTTGAAAAGCAAGAGAAATAAGAAGAAAGAAATACGAGTGAAAAATGAATAATAATTGACAAGGCTTCATCTAAGAAATTCAGACAACTTAAGACTATTACTACTTGGTTGAAAAGCAAGAGAAATAAGATGAAAGAAATACTAGTGAAAAATGAATAAAAATTGACAAGGCTTCATCTAAGAAATTCAGACAATTTAAGACTATTACTACTTGGTGGAAAAGCAAGAGAAATAAGATGAAAGAAATACTAGTTAAAAATGAATAATAATAGACAAGGCTTCATCTAAGAAATTCAGACAACTTAAGGCTATTACTACTTGGTGGAAAAACAAGAGAAATAAGATGAAAGAAATACTAGTGAAAAATGAATAAAAATTGACAAGGCTTCGTCTAAGAAATTCAGACAACTTAAGATTATTAATACTTGGTGGAAAAGCAAGAGAAATAAGATGACAGAAATACTAGTGAAAAATGAATAATAATAGCCAAGGCTTCATCTAAGAAATTCAGACAACTTAAGACTATTACTACTTGGTGGAAAAACAAGAGAAATAAGATGAAAGAAATACTAGTGAAAAATGAATAAAAATTGACAAGGCTTCATCTAAGAAATTCTGACAACTTAAGACTATTACTACTTGGTGGAAAAGCAAGAGAAATAAGATGAAAGAAATACTAGTCAAAAATGAATAATAATAGACAAGGCTTCATCTAAGAAATTCAGACAACTTAAGACTATTACTACTTGGTGGAAAAACAAGAGAAATAAGATGAAAGAAAAACTAGTGAAAAATGAATAAAAATTGACAAGGCTTAATCTAAGAAATTCAGACAACTTAAGACTATTACTACTTGGTGGAAAAACAAGAGAAATAAGATGAAAGAAATACTAGTGAAAAATGAATAAAAATTGACAAGGCTTCGTCTAAGAAATTCAGACATCTTAAGACTATTACTACTTGGTGGAAAAGCAAGAGAAATAAGATGAAAGAAATACTAGTCAAAAATGAATAATAATAGACAAGGCTTCATCTAAGAAATTCAGACAACTTAAGACTATTACTACTTGGTGGAAAAACAAGAGAAATAAGATGAAAGAAATACTAGTGAAAAATGAATAATAATAGACAAGGCTTCATCTAAGAAATTCAGACAACTTAAGGCTATTAATACTTGGTGGAAAAACAAGAGAAATAAGATGAAAGAAATACTAGTGAAAAATGAATAAAAATTGACAAGGCTTCATCTAAGAAATTCAGACAACTTAAGACTATTACTACTTGGTGGAAAAGCAAGAGAAATAAGATGAAAGAAATACTAGTTAAAAATGAATAATAATAGACAAGGCTTCATCTAAGAAATTCAGACAACTTAAGGCTATTAATACTTGGTGGAAAAACAAGAGAAATAAGATGAAAGAAATACTAGTGAAAAATGAATAAAAATTGACAAGGCTTCGTCTAAGAAATTCAGACAACTTAAGACTATTACTACTTGGTGGAAAAGCAAGAGAAATAAGATGAAAGAAATACCAGTGAAAAATGAATAATAATAGCCAAGGCTTCATCTAAGAAATTCAGACAACTTAAGACTATTACTAATTGGTGGAAAAACAAGAGAAATAAGATGAAAGAAATACTAGTGAAAAATGAATAAAAATTGACAAGGCTTCATCTAAGAAATTCAGACAACTTAAGACTATTACTACTTGGTGGAAAAGCAAGAGAAATAAGATGAAAGAAATACTAGTTAAAAATGAATAATAATAGACAAGGCTTCATCTAAGAAATTCAGACAACTTAAGACTATTACTACTTGGTTGAAAAGCAAGAGAAATAAGAAGAAAGAAATACGAGTGAAAAATGAATAATAATTGACAAGGCTTCATCTAAGAAATTCAGACAACTTAAGACTATTACTACTTGGTTGAAAAGCAAGAGAAATAAGATGAAAGAAATACTAGTGAAAAATGAATAAAAATTGACAAGGCTTCATCTAAGAAATTCAGACAACTTAAGACTATTACTACTTGGTGGAAAAGCAAGAGAAATAAGATGAAAGAAATACTAGTTAAAAATGAATAATAATAGACAAGGCTTCATCTAAGAAATTCAGACAACTTAAGGCTATTACTACTTGGTGGAAAAACAAGAGAAATAAGATGAAAGAAATACTAGTGAAAAATGAATAAAAATTGACAAGGCTTCGTCTAAGAAATTCAGACAACTTAAGATTATTAATACTTGGTGGAAAAGCAAGAGAAATAAGATGACAGAAATACTAGTGAAAAATGAATAATAATAGCCAAGGCTTCATCTAAGAAATTCAGACAACTTAAGACTATTACTACTTGGTGGAAAAACAAGAGAAATAAGATGAAAGAAATACTAGTGAAAAATGAATAAAAATTGACAAGGCTTCATCTAAGAAATTCTGACAACTTAAGACTATTACTACTTGGTGGAAAAGCAAGAGAAATAAGATGAAAGAAATACTAGTCAAAAATGAATAATAATAGACAAGGCTTCATCTAAGAAATTCAGACAACTTAAGACTATTACTACTTGGTGGAAAAACAAGAGAAATAAGATGAAAGAAAAACTAGTGAAAAATGAATAAAAATTGACAAGGCTTCATCTAAGAAATTCAGACAACTTAAGACTATTACTACTTGGTGGAAAAACAAGAGAAATAAGATGAAAGAAATACTAGTGAAAAATGAATAAAAATTGACAAGGCTTCGTCTAAGAAATTCAGACAACTTAAGACTATTACTACTTGGTGGAAAAGCAAGAGAAATAAGATGAAAGAAATACTAGTCAAAAATGAATAATAATAGACAAGGCTTCATCTAAGAAATTCAGACAACTTAAGACTATTACTACTTGGTGGAAAAACAAGAGAAATAAGATGAAAGAAATACTAGTGAAAAATGAATAAAAATTGACAAGGCTTCGTCTAAGAAATTCAGACAACTTAAGACTATTACTACTTGGTGGAAAAGCAAGAGGAATAAGATGAAAGAAATACCAGTGAAAAATGAATAATAATAGCCAAGGCTTCATCTAAGAAATTCAGACAACTTAAGACTATTACTACTTGGTGGAAAAACAAGAGAAATAAGATGAAAGAATTACTAGTGAAAAATGAATAAAAATTGACAAGGTTTCATCTAAGAAATTCAGACAACTTAAGACTATTACTACTTGGTGGAAAAGCAAGAGAAATAAGATGAAAGAAATACTAGTTAAAAATGAATAATAATAGACAAGGCTTCATCTAAGAAATTCAGACAACTTAAGGCTATTACTACTTGGTGGAAAAACAAGAGAAATAAGATGAAAGATATACTAGTGAAAAATGAATAAAAATTGACAAGGCTTCGTCTAAGAAATTCAGACAACTTAAGACTATTACTACTTGGTGGAAAAGCAAGAGAAATAAGATGAAAGAAATACCAGTGAAAAATGAATAATAATAGCCAAGGCTTCATCTAAGAAATTCAGACAACTTAAGACTATTACTAATTGGTGGAAAAACAAGAGAAATAAGATGAAAGAAATACTAGCGAAAAATTAATAAAAATTGACAAGGCTTCATCTAAGAAATTCAGACAACTTAAGACTATTACTACTTGGTGGAAAAGCAAGAGAAATAAGATGAAAGAAATACTAGTCAAAAATGAATAATAATAGACAAGGCTTCATCTAAGAAATTCAGACAACTTAAGACTATTACTACTTGGTGGAAAAACAAGAGAAATAAGATGAAAGAAATACTAGTGAAAAATGAATAAAAATTGACAAGGCTTCATCTAAGAAATTCAGACAACTTAAGACTATTACTACTTGGTGGAAAAACAAGAGAAATAAGATGAAAGAAATACTAGTGAAAAATGAATAAAAATTGACAAGACTTCGTCTAAGAAATTCAGACAACTTAAGACTATTACTACTTGGTGGAAAAGCAAGAGAAATAAGATGAAAGAAATACCAGTGAAAAATGAATAATAATAGCCAAGTTTTCATCTAAGAAATTCAGACAAATTAAGACTATTACTACTTGGTGGAAAAACAAGAGAAATAAGATGAAAGAAATACTAGTGAAAAATGAATAAAAATTGACAAGGCTTCATCTAAGAAATTCAGACAACTTAAGACTATTACTACTTGGTGGAAAAGCAAGAGAAATAAGATGAAAGAAATACTAGTGAAAAATGAATAAAAATTGACAAGGCTTCATCTAAGAAATTCAGACAACTTAAGACTATTACTACTTGGTGGAAAAGCAAGAGAAATAAGATGAAAGAAATACTAGTTAAAAATGAATAATAATAGACAAGGCTTCATCTAAGAAATTCAGACAACTTAAGGCTATTACTAGTTGGTGGAAAAACAAGAGAAATAAGATGAAAGAAATACTAGTGAAAAATGAATAAAAATTGACAAGGCTTCATCTAAGAAATTCAGACAACTTAAGACTATTACTACTTGGTGGAAAAGAGAGAAATAAGATGAAAGAAATACCAGTGAAAAATGAATAATAATAGCCAAGGCTTCATCCAAGAAATTCAGACAACTTAAGACTATTACTACTTGGTTGAAAAGCAAGAGAAATAAGAAGAAAGAAATACGAGTGAAAAATGAATAATAATTGACAAGGCTTCATCTAAGAAATTCAGACAACTTAAGACTATTACTACTTGGTGGAAAAGCAAGAGAAATAAGATGAAAGAAATACTAGTCAAAAATGAATAAAAATTGACAAGGCTTCATCTAAGAAATTCAGACAACTTAAGACTATTACTACTTGGTGGAAAAGCAAGAGAAATAAGATGAAAGAAATACTAGTTAAAAATGAATAATAATAGACAAGGCTTCATCTAAGAAATTCAGACAAATTAAGGCTATTACTACTTGGTGGAAAAGCAAGAGAAATAAGATGAAAGAAATACTAGTGAAAAATGAATAAAAATTGACAAGGCTTCATCTACGAAATTCAGACAACTTAAGACTATTACTACTTGGTGGAAAAGCAAGAGAAATAAGATGAAAGAAATACTAGTTAAAAATGAATAATAATAGACAAGGCTTCATCTAAGAAATTCAGACAACTTAAGACTATTACTACTTGGTTGAAAAGCAAGAGAAATAAGAAGAAAGAAATACGAGTGAAAAATGAATAATAATTGACAAGGCTTCATCTAAGAAATTCAGACAACTTAAGACTATTACTACTTGGTGGAAAAGCAAGAGAAATAAGATGAAAGAAATACTAGTCAAAAATGAATAAAAATTGACAAGGCTTCATCTAAGAAATTCAGACAACTTAAGACTATTACTACTTGGTGGAAAAGCAAGAGATATAAGATGAAAGAAATACTAGTTAAAAATGAATGATAATAGACAAGGCTTCATCTAAGAAATTCAGACAACTTAAGGCTATTACTACTTGGTGGAAAAGCAAGAGAAATAAGATGAAAGAAATACTAGTGAAAAATGAATAAAAATTGACAAGGCTTCATCTAAGAAATTCAGACAACTTAAGACTATTACTACTTGGTGGAAAAGCAAGAGAAATAAGATGAAAGAAATACCAGTGAAAAATGAATAATAATAGCCAAGGCTTCATCTAAGAAATTCAGACAACTTAAGACTATTACTACTTGGTGGAAAAACAAGAGAAATAAGATGAAAGAAATACTAGTGAAAAATGAATAAAAATTGACAAGGCTTCATCTAAGAAATTCAGACAACTTAAGACTATTACTACTTGGTGGAAAAACAAGAGAAATAAGATGAAAGAAATACTAGTGAAAAATGAATAAAAATTGACAAGGCTTCGTCTAAGAAATTCAGACAACTTAAGACTATTACTACTTGGTGGAAAAGCAAGAGAAATAAGATGAAAGAAATACTAGTCAAAAATGAATAATAATAGACAAGGCTTCATCTAAGAAATTCAGACAACTTAAGACTATTACTACTTGGTGGAAAAACAAGAGAAATAAGATGAAAGAAATACTAGTGAAAAATGAATAAAAATTGACAAGGCTTCATCTAAGAAATTCAGACAACTTAAGACTATTACTACTTGGTGGAAAAGCAAGAGAAATAAGATGAAAGAAATACTAGTGAAAAATGAATAAAAATTGACAAGGCTTCGTCTAAGAAATTCAGACAACTTAAGACTATTACTACTTGGTGGAAAAACAAGAGAAATAAGATGAAAGAAATACTAGTGAAAAATGAATAAAAATTGACAAGGTTTCATCTAAGAAATTCAGACAACTTAAGACTATTACTACTTGGTGGAAAAGCAAGAGAAATAAGATGAAAGAAATACTAGTTAAAAATGAATAATAATAGACAAGGCTTCATCTAAGAAATTCAGACAACTTAAGACTATTACTACTTGGTGGAAAAGCAAGAGAAATAAGATGAAAGAAATACCAGTGAAAAATGAATAATAATAGCCAAGGCTTCATCTAAGAAATTCAGACAACTTAAGACTATTACTACTTGGTGGAAAAACAAGAGAAATAAGATGAAAGAAATACTAGTGAAAAATGAATAAAAATTGACAAGGCTTCATCTAAGAAATTCAGACAACTTAAGACTATTACTACTTGGTGGAAAAGCAAGAGAAATAAGATGAAAGAAATACTAGTCAAAAATGAATAAAAATTGACAAGGCTTCATCTAAGAAATTCAGACAACTTAAGACTATTACTACTTGGTTGAAAAGCAAGAGAAATAAGAAGAAAGAAATACGAGTGAAAAATGAATAATAATTGACAAGGCTTCATCTAAGAAATTCAGACAACTTAAGACTATTACTACTTGGTGGAAAAGCAAGAGAAATAAGATGAAAGAAATACGAGTCAAAAATGAATAAAAATTGACAATGCTTCATCTAAGAAATTCAGACAACTTAAGACTATTACTACTTGGTGGAAAAGCAAGAGAAATAAGATGAAAGAAATACTAGTTAAAAATGAATAATAATAGACAAGGCTTCATCTAAGAAATTCAGACAACTTAAGGCTATTACTACTTGGTGGAAAAACAAGAGAAATAAGATGAAAGAAATACTAGTGAAAAATGAATAAAAATTGACAAGGCTTCGTCTAAGAAATTCAGACAACTTAAGACTATTACTACTTGGTGGAAAAGCAAGAGAAATAAGATGAAAGAAATACCAGTGAAAAATGAATAATAATAGCCAAGGCTTCATCTAAGAAATTCAGACAACTTAAGACTATTACTAATTGGTGGAAAAACAAGAGAAATAAGATGAAAGAAATACTAGTGAAAAATGAATAAAAATTGACAAGGCTTCATCTAAGAAATTCAGACAACTTAAGACTATTACTACTTGGTGGAAAAGCAAGAGAAATAAGATGAAAGAAATACTAGTCAAAAATGAATAATAATAGACAAGGCTTCATCTAAGAAATTCAGACAACTTAAGACTATTAATACTTGGTGGAAAAACAAGAGAAATAAGATGAAAGAAATAATAGTGAAAAATGAATAAAAATTGACAAGGCTTCATCTAAGAAATTCAGACAACTTAAGACTATTACTACTTGGTGGAAAAACAAGAGAAATAAGATGAAAGAAATACTAGTGAAAAATGAATAAAAATTGACAAGGCTTCGTCTAAGAAATTCAGACAACTTAAGACTATTACTACTTGGTGGAAAAGCAAGAGAAATAAGATGAAAGAAATACCAGTGAAAAATGAATAATAATAGCCAAGGCTTCATCTAAGAAATTCAGACAAATTAAGACTATTACTACTTGGTGGAAAAACAAGAGAAATAAGATGAAAGAAATACTAGTGAAAAATGAATAAAAATTGACAAGGCTTCATCTAAGAAATTCAGACAACTTAAGACTATTACTACTTGGTGGAAAAGCAAGAGAAATAAGATGAAAGAAATACTAGTTAAAAATGAATAATAATAGACAAGGCTTCATCTAAGAAATTCAGACAACTTAAGGCTATTACTACTTGGTGGAAAAACAAGAGAAATAAGATGAAAGAAATACTAGTGAAAAATGAATAAAAATTGACAAGGCTTCATCTAAGAAATTCAGACAACTTAAGACTATTACTACTTGGTGGAAAAGAGAGAAATAAGATGAAAGAAATACCAGTGAAAAATGAATAATAATAGCCAAGGCTTCATCCAAGATATTCAGACAACTTAAGACTATTACTACTTGGTGGAAAAACAAGAGAAATAAGATGAAAGAAATACTAGTGAAAAATGAAGAAAAATTGACAAGGCTTCATCTAAGAAATTCAGACAACTTAAGACTATTACTACTTGGTGGAAAAGCAAGAGAAATAAGATGAAAGAAATACTAGTCAAAAATGAATAAAAATTGACATGGCTTCATCTAAGAAATTCAGACGACTTAAGACTATTACTACTTGGTTGAAAAGCAAGAGAAATAAGAAGAAAGAAATACGAGTGAAAAATGAATAATAATTGACAAGGCTTCATCTAAGAAATTCAGACAACTTAAGACTATTACTACTTGGTGGAAAAGCAAGAGAAATAAGATGAAAGAAATACTAGTTAAAAATGAATAATAATAGACAAGGCTTCATCTAAGAAATTCAGACAAATTAAGGCTATTACTACTTGGTGGAAAAGCAAGAGAAATAAGATGAAAGAAATACTAGTGAAAAATGAATAAAAATTGACAAGGCTTCATCTACGAAATTCAGACAACTTAAGACTATTACTACTTGGTGGAAAAGCAAGAGAAATAAGATGAAAGAAATACTAGTTAAAAATGAATAATAATAGACAAGGCTTCATCTAAGAAATTCAGACAACTTAAGACTATTACTACATGGTTGAAAAGCAAGAGAAATAAGAAGAAAGAAATACGAGTGAAAAATGAATAATAATTGACAAGGCTTCATCTAAGAAATTCAGACAACTTAAGACTATTACTACTTGGTGGAAAAGCAAGAGAAATAAGATGAAAGAAATACTAGTCAAAAATGAATAAAAATTGACAAGGCTTCATCTAAGAAATTCAGACAACTTAAGACTATTACTACTTGGTGGAAAAGCAAGAGATATAAGATGAAAGAAATACTAGTTAAAAATGAATGATAATAGACAAGGCTTCATCTAAGAAATTCAGACAACTTAAGGCTATTACTACTTGGTGGAAAAGCAAGAGAAATAAGATGAAAGAAATACTAGTGAAAAATGAATAAAAATTGACAAGGCTTCATCTAAGAAATTCAGACAACTTAAGACTATTACTACTTGGTGGAAAAGCAAGAGAAATAAGATGAAAGAAATACCAGTGAAAAATGAATAATAATAGCCAAGGCTTCATCTAAGAAATTCAGACAACTTAAGACTATTACTACTTGGTGGAAAAACAAGAGAAATAAGATGAAAGAAATACTAGTGAAAAATGAATAACAATTGACAAGGCTTCATCTAAGAAATTCAGACAACTTAAGACAATTACTACTTGGTGGAAAAGCAAGAGAAATAAGATGAAAGAAATACGAGTGAAAAATGAATAATAATTGACAAGGCTTCATCTAAGAAATTCAGACAACTTGAGACTATTACTACTTCGTGGAAAAGCAAGAGAAATAAGATGAAAGAAATACTAGTCAAAAATGAATAAAAATTGACAAGGCTGCATCTAAGAAATTCAGACAACTTAAGACTATTACTACTTGGTGGAAAAGCAAGAGAAATAAGATGAAAGAAATACTAGTTAAAAATGAATAATAATAGACAAGGCTTCATCTAAGAAATTCAGACAACTTAAGGCTATTACTACTTGGTGGAAAAGCAAGAGAAATAAGATGAAAGAAATACTAGTGAAAAATGAATAAAAATTGACAAGGCTTCATCTAAGAAATTCAGACAACTTAAGACTATTACTACTTGGTGGAAAAGCAAGAGAAATAAGATGAAAGAAATACTAGTTAAAAATGAATAATAATAGACAAGGCTTCATCTAAGAAATTCAGACAAATTAAGGCTATTACTACTTGGTGGAAAAGCAAGAGAAATAAGATGAAAGAAATACTAGTGAAAAATGAATAAAAATTGACAAGGCTTCATCTACGAAATTCAGACAACTTAAGACTATTACTACTTGGTGGAAAAGCAAGAGAAATAAGATGAAAGAAATACTAGTTAAAAATGAATAATAATAGACAAGGCTTCATCTAAGAAATTCAGACAACTTAAGACTATTACTACATGGTTGAAAAGCAAGAGAAATAAGAAGAAAGAAATACGAGTGAAAAATGAATAATAATTGACAAGGCTTCATCTAAGAAATTCAGACAACTTAAGACTATTACTACTTGGTGGAAAAGCAAGAGAAATAAGATGAAAGAAATACTAGTCAAAAATGAATAAAAATTGACAAGGCTTCATCTAAGAAATTCAGACAACTTAAGACTATTACTACTTGGTGGAAAAGCAAGAGATATAAGATGAAAGAAATACTAGTTAAAAATGAATGATAATAGACAAGGCTTCATCTAAGAAATTCAGACAACTTAAGGCTATTACTACTTGGTGGAAAAGCAAGAGAAATAAGATGAAAGAAATACTAGTGAAAAATGAATAAAAATTGACAAGGCTTCATCTAAGAAATTCAGACAACTTAAGACTATTACTACTTGGTGGAAAAGCAAGAGAAATAAGATGAAAGAAATACCAGTGAAAAATGAATAATAATAGCCAAGGCTTCATCTAAGAAATTCAGACAACTTAAGACTATTACTACTTGGTGGAAAAACAAGAGAAATAAGATGAAAGAAATACTAGTGAAAAATGAATAACAATTGACAAGGCTTCATCTAAGAAATTCAGACAACTTAAGACAATTACTACTTGGTGGAAAAGCAAGAGAAATAAGATGAAAGAAATACGAGTGAAAAATGAATAATAATTGACAAGGCTTCATCTAAGAAATTCAGACAACTTGAGACTATTACTACTTCGTGGAAAAGCAAGAGAAATAAGATGAAAGAAATACTAGTCAAAAATGAATAAAAATTGACAAGGCTGCATCTAAGAAATTCAGACAACTTAAGACTATTACTACTTGGTGGAAAAGCAAGAGAAATAAGATGAAAGAAATACTAGTTAAAAATGAATAATAATAGACAAGGCTTCATCTAAGAAATTCAGACAACTTAAGGCTATTACTACTTGGTGGAAAAGCAAGAGAAATAAGATGAAAGAAATACTAGTGAAAAATGAATAAAAATTGACAAGGCTTCATCTAAGAAATTCAGACAACTTAAGACTATTACTACTTGGTGGAAAAGCAAGAGAAATAAGATGAAAGAAATACGAGTGAAAAATAAATAATAATTGACAAGGCTTCATCTAAGAAATTCAGACAACTTAAGACTATTACTACTTGGTGGAAAAGCAAGAGAAATAAGATGAAAGAAATACTAGTCAAAAATGAATAAAAATTGACAAGGCTTCATCTAAGAAATTCGGACAACTTAAGACTATTACTACTTGGTGGAAAAGCAAGAGAAATAAGATGAAAGAAATACTAGTTAAAAATGAATAATAATAGACAAGGCTTCATCTAAGAAATTCAGACAACTTAAGGCTATTACTACTTGGTGGAAAAGCAAGAGAAATAAGATGAAAGAAATACTAGTGAAAAATGAATAAAAATTGACAAGGCTTCATCTAAGAAATTCAGACAACTTAAGACTATTACTACTTGGTGGAAAAGCAAGAGAAATAAGATGAAAGAAATACCAGTGAAAAATGAATAATAATAGCCAAGGTTTCATCTAAGAAATTCAGACAACTTAAGACTATTACTACTTGGTGGAAAAACAGGAGAAATAAGATGAAAGAAATACTAGTGAAAAATGAATAAAAATTGACAAGGCTTCATCTAAGAAATTCAGACAACTTAAGACTATTATTACTTGGTGGAAAAGCAAGAGAAATAAGATGAAAGAAATACTAGTCAAAAATGAATAAAAATTGACAAGGCTTCATCTAAGAAATTCAGACAACTTAAGACTATTACTACTTGGTTGAAAAGCAAGAGAAATAAGAAGAAAGAAATACTAGTGAAAAATGAATAATAATTGACAAGGCTTCATCTAAGAAATTCAGACAACTTAAGACTATTACTACTTGGTGCAAAAGCAAGAGAAATAAGATGAAAGAAATACTAGTCAAAAATGAATAAAAATTGACAAGGCTTCATCTAAGAAATTCAGACAACTTAAGACTATTACTACTTGGTGGAAAAGCAAGAGAAATAAGATGAAAGAAATACTAGTCAAAAATGAATAATAATAGACAAGGCTTCATCTAAGAAATTCAGACAACTTAAGACTATTACTACTTGGTGGAAAAGCAAGAGAAATAAGATGAAAGAAATACTAGTTAAAAATGAATAATAATAGACAAGGCTTCATCTAAGAAATTCAGACAACTTAAGGCTATTACTACTTGGTGGAAAAGCAGGAGAAATAAGATGAAAGAAATACTAGGGAAAAATGAATAAAAATTGACAAGGCTTCGTCTAAGAAATTCAGACAACTTAAGACTATTACTACTTGGTGGAAAAGCAAGAGAAATAAGATGAAAGAAATACCAGTGAAAAATGAATAATAATAGCCAAGGCTTCATCTAAGAAATTCAGACAACTTAAGACTATTACTACTTGGTGGAAAAACAGGAGAAATAAGATGAAAGAAATACTAGTGAAAAATGAATAAAAATTGACAAGGCTTCATCTAAGAAATTCAGACAACTTAAGACTATTATTACTTGGTGGAAAAGCAAGAGAAATAAGATGAAAGAAATACTAGTCAAAAATGAATAAAAATTGACAAGGCTTCATCTAAGAAATTCAGACAACTTAAGACTATTACTACTTGGTTGAAAAGCAAGAGAAATAAGAAGAAAGAAATACTTGTGAAAAATGAATAATAATTGACAAGGCTTCATCTAAGAAATTCAGACAACTTAAGACTATTACTACTTGGTGCAAAAGCAAGAGAAATAAGATGAAAGAAATACGAGTCAAAAATGAATAAAAATTGACAAGGCTTCATCTAAGAAATTCAGACAACTTAAGACTATTACTACTTGGTGGAAAAGCAAGAGAAATAAGATGAAAGAAATACTAGTTAAAAATGAATAATAATAGACAAGGCTTCATCTAAGAAATTCAGACAACTTAAGACTATTACTACTTGGTGGAAAAGCAAGAGAAATAAGAAGAAAGAAATACGAGTGAAAAATGAATAATAATTGACAAGGCTTCATCTAAGAAATTCAGACAACTTAAGACTATTACTACTTGGTTGAAAAGCAAGAGAAATAAGATGAAAGAAATACTAGTGAAAAATGAATAAAAATTGACAAGCCTTCATCTAAGAAATTCAGACAACTTAAGAATATTACTACTTGGTGGAAAAGCAAGAGAAATAAGATGAAAGAAATACCAGTGAAAAATGAATAATAATAGCCAAGGCTTCATCTAAGAAATTCAGACAACTTAAGACTATTAATACTTGGTGGAAAAACAAGAGAAATAAGATGAAAGAAATACTAGTGAAAAATGAATAAAAATTGACAAGGCTTCATCTAAGAAATTCAGACAACTTAAGACTATTACTACTTGGTGGAAAAGCAAGAGAAATAAGATGAAAGAAATACTAGTCAAAAATGAATAATAATAGACAAGGCTTCATCTAAGAAATTCAGACAACTTAAGACTATTACTACTTGGTGGAAAAACAAGAGAAATAAGATGAAAGAAATACTAGTGAAAAATGAATAAAAATTGACAAGGCTTCATCTAAGAAATTCAGACAACTTAAGACTATTACTACTTGGTGGAAAAACAAGAGAAATAAGATGAAAGAAATACTAGTTAAAAATGAATAATAATAGACAAGGCTTCATCTAAGAAATTCAGACAACTTAAGGCTATTACTATTTGGTGGAAAAACAAGAGAAATAAGATGAAAGAAATACTAGTGAAAAATGAATAAAAATTGACAAGGCTTCGTCTAAGAAATTCAGACAACTTAAGACTATTACTACTTGGTGGAAAAGCAAGAGAAATAAGATGAAAGAAATACCAGTGAAAAATGAATAATAATAGCCAAGGCTTCATCTAAGAAATTCAGACAACTTAAGACTATTACTACTTGGTGGAAAAACAAAAGAAATAAGATGAAAGAAATACTAGTGAAAAATGAATAAAAATTGACAAGGCTTCATCTAAGAAATTCAGACAACTTAAGACTATTACTACTTGGTGGAAAAGCAAGAGAAATAAGATGAAAGAAATACTAGTCAAAAATGAATAATAATAGACAAGGCTTCATCTAAGAAATTCAGACAACTTAAGACTATTACTACTTGGTGGAAAAGCAAGAGAAATAAGATGAAAGAAATACTAGTCAAAAATGAATAATAATAGACAAGGCTTCATCTAAGAAATTCAGACAACTTAAGACTATTACTACTTGGTGGAAAAACAAGAGAAATAAGATGAAAGAAATACGAGTGAAAAATGAATAATAATTGACAAGGCTTCATCTAAGAAATTCAGAACACTTAAGACTATTACTACTTGGTGGAAAAGCAAGAGAAATAAGAAGAAAGAAATACGAGTTAAAAATGAATAATAATAGACAAGGCTTCATCTAAGAAATTCAGACAACGTAAGACTATTACTACTTGGTGGAAAAACAAGAGAAATAAGATGAAAGAAATACTAGTGAAAAATGAATAAAAATTGACAAGGCTTCATCTAAGAAATTCAGACAACTTAAGACTATTACTACTTGGTGGAAAAGCAAGAGAAATAAGATGAAAGAAATACTAGTGAAAAATGAATAAAAATTGACAAGGCTTCATCTAAGAAATTCAGACAACTTAAGACTATTACTACTTGCTGGAAAAGCAAGAGAAATAAGATGAAAGAAATACTAGTTAAAAATGAATAATAATAGACAAGGCTTCATCTAAGAAATTCAGACAACTTAAGGCTATTACTACTTGGTGGAAAAGCAAGAGAAATAATATGAAAGAAATACTAGTGAAAAATGAATAAAAATTGACAAGGCTTCATCTAAGAAATTCAGACAACTTAAGACTATTACTACTTGGTGGAAAAGCAAGAGAAATAAGATGAAAGAAATACCAGTGAAAAATGAATAATAATAGCCAAGGCTTCATCTAAGAAATTCAGACAACTTAAGACTATTACTACTTGGTGGAAAATCAAGAGAAATAAGATGAAAGAAATACTAGTGAAAAATGAATAAAAATTGACAAGGCTTCATCTAAGAAATTCAGACAACTTAAGATTATTACTACTTGGTGGAAAAGCAAGAGAAATAAGATGAAAGAAATACTAGTCAAAAATGAATAAAAATTGACAAGGCTTCATCTAAGAAATTCAGACAACTTAAGACTATTACTACTTGGTTGAAAAGCAAGAGAAATAAGAAGAAAGAAATACGAGTGAAAAATGAATAATAATTGACAAGGCTTCATCTAAGAAATTCAGACAACTTAAGACTATTACTACTTGGTGGAAAAGCAAGAGAAATAAGATGAAAGAAATACTAGTCAAAAATGAATAAAAATTGACAAGGCTTCATCTAAGAAATTCAGACAACTTAAGACTATTACTACTTGGTGGAAAAGCAAGAGAAATAAGATGAAAGAAATACTAGTTAAAAATGAATAATAATAGACAAGGCTTCATCTAAGAAATTCAGACAAATTAAGGCTATTACTACTTGGTGGAAAAGCAAGAGAAATAAGATGAAAGAAATACTAGTGAAAAATGAATAAAAATTGACAAGGCTTCATCTAAGAAATTCAGACAACTTAAGACTATTACTACTTGGTGGAAAAGCAAGAGAAATAATATGAAAGAAATACTAGTTAAAAATGAATAATAATAGACAAGGCTTCATCTAAGAAATTCAGACAACTTAAGACTATTACTACTTGGTTGAAAAGCAAGAGAAATAAGAAGAAAGAAATACGAGTGAAAAATGAATAATAATTGACAAGGCTTCATCTAAGAAATTCAGACAACTTAAGATTATTACTACTTGGTGGAAAAGCAAGAGAAATAAGATGAAAGAAATACTAGTCAAAAATGAATAAAAATTGACAAGGCTTCATCTAAGAAATTCAGACAACTTAAGACTATTACTACTTGGTGGAAAAAAAAGAGAAATAAGATGAAAGAAATACTAGTTAAAAATGAATAATAATAGACAAGGCTTCATCTAAGAAATTCAGACAACGTAAGGCTATTACTACTTGGTGGAAAAGCAAGAGAAATAAGATGAAAGAAATACTAGTGAAAAATGAATAAAAATTGACAAGGCTTCATCTAAGAAATTCAGACAACTTAAGACTATTACTACTTGGTGGAAAAGCAAGAGAAATAAGATGAAAGAAATACCAGTGAAAAATGAATAATAATAGCCAAGGCTTCATCTAAGAAATTCAGACAACTTAAGACTATTACTACTTGGTGGAAAAACAAGAGAAATAAGATGAAAGAAATACTAGTGAAAAATGAATAAAAATTGACAAGGCTTCATCTAAGAAATTCAGACAACTTAAGACTATTACTACTTGGTGGAAAAGCAAGAGAAATAAGATGAAAGAAATACGAGTGAAAAATGAATAATAATTGACAAGGCTTCATCTAAGAAATTCAGACAACTTAAGACTATTACTACTTGGTGGAAAAGCAAGAGAAATAAGATGAAAGAAATACTAGTCAAAAATGAATAAAAATTGACAAGGCTTCATCTAAGAAATTCAGACAACTTAAGACTATTACTACTTGGTAAAAAGCAAGAGAAATAAGATGAAAGAAATACTAGTTAAAAATGAATAGTAATAGACAAGGCTTCATCTAAGAAATTTAGACAAATTAAGGCTATTACTACTTGGTGGAAAAGCAAGAGAAATAAGATGAAAGAAATACTAGTGAAAAATGAATAAAAATTGACAAGGCTTCATCTAAGAAATTCAGACAACTTAAGACTATTACTACTTGGTGAAAAAGCAAGAGAAATAAGATGAAAGAAATACTAGTTAAAAATGAATAATAATAGACAAGACTTCATCTAAGAAATTCAGACAACTTAAGGCTATTACTACTTGGTGGAAAAGCAAGAGAAATAAGATGAAAGAAATACTAGTGAAAAATGAATAAAAATTGACAAGGCTTCATCTAAGAAATTCAGACAACTTAAGACTATTACTACTTGGTGGAAAAGCAAGAGAAATAAGATGAAAGAAATACCAGTGAAAAATGAATAATAATAGCCAAGGCTTCATCTAAGAAATTCAGACAACTTAAGACTATTACTACTTGGTGGAAAAGCAAGAGAAATAAGATGAAAGAAATACTCGTCAAAAATGAATAAAAATTGACAAGGCTTCGTCTAAGAAATTCAGACAACTTAAGACTATTACTACTTGGTGGAAAAGCAAGAGAAATAAGATGAAAGAAATACTAGTCAAAAATGAATAATAATTGCCAAGGCTTCATCTAAGAAATTCAGACAACTTAAGACTATTACTACTTGGTGGAAAAGCAAGAGAAATAAGATGAAAGAAATACTAGTCAAAAATGAATAAAAATTGACAAGGCTTCATCTAAGAAATTCAGACAACTTAAGGCTATTACTACTTGGTGGAAAAGCAAGGGAAATAAGATGAAAGAAATACTAGTGAAAAATGAATAAAAATTGACAAGGCTTCATCTAAGAAATTCAGACAACTTAAGACTATTACTACTTGGTGGAAAAGCAAGAGAAATAAGATGAAAGAAATACCAGTGAAAAATGAATAATAATAGCCAAGGCTTCATCTAAGAAATTCAGACAACTTAAGACTATTACTACTTGGTGGAAAAACAGGAGAAATAAGATGAAAGAAATACTAGTGAAAAATGAATAAAAATTGACAAGGCTTCATCTAAGAAATTCAGACAACTTAAGACTATTACTACTTGGTGGAAAAGCAAGATAAATAAGATGAAAGAAATACTAGTGAAAAATGAATAAAAATTGACAAGGCTTCGTCTAAGAAATTCAGACAACTTAAGACTATTACTACTTGGTGGAAAAGCAAGAGAAATAAGATGAAAGAAATACTAGTCAAAAATGAATAATAATTGGCAAGGCTTCATCTAAGAAATTCGGACAACTTAAGACTATTACTACTTGGTGGAAAAGCAAGAGAAATAAGATGAAAGAAATACTAGTCAAAAATGAATAAAAATTGACAAGGCTTCATCTAAGAAATTCAGACAACTTAAGACTATTACTACTTGGTTGAAAAGCAAGAGAAATAAGAAGAAAGAAATACTAGTGAAAAATGAATAATAATTGACAAGGCTTCATCTAAGAAATTCAGACAACTTAAGACTATTACTACTTGGTGGAAAAACAGGAGAAATAAGATGAAAGAAATACTAGTGAAAAATGAATAAAAATTGACAAGGCTTCATCTAAGAAATTCAGACAACTTAAGACTATTACTACTTGGTGGAAAAGCAAGAGAAATAAGATGAAAGAAATACTAGTGAAAAATGAATAATAATTGCCAAGGCTTCATCTAAGAAATTCAGACAACTTAAGACTATTACTACTTGGTGGAAAAGCAAGAGAAATAAGATGAAAGAAATACAAGTCAAAAATGAATAAAAATTGACAAGGCTTCATCTAAGAAATTCAGACAACTTAAGACTATTACTACTTGGTTGAAAAGCAAGAGAAATAAGATGAAAGAAATACTAGTCAAAAATGAATAATAATTGCCAAGGCTTCATCTAAGAAATTCAGACAACTTAAGACTATTACTACTTGGTGGAAAAGCAAGAGAAATAAGATGAAAGAAATACTAGTCAAAAATGAATAATAATTGCCAAGACTTCATCTAAGAAATTCAGACAACTTAAGTCTATTACTACTTGGTGGAAAAGCAAGAGAAATAAGATGAAAGAAATACTAGTGAAAAATGAATAAAAATTGACAAGGCTTCATCTAAGAAATTCAGACAACTTAAGACTATTACTACTTGGTGGAAAAGCAAGAGAAATAATATGAAAGAAATACTAGTTAAAAATGAATAATAATAGACAAGGCTTCATCTAAGAAATTCAGACAACTTAAGACTATTACTACTTGGTTGAAAAGCAAGAGAAATAAGAAGAAAGAAATACGAGTGAAAAATGAATAATAATTGACAAGGCTTCATCTAAGAAATTCAGACAACTTAAGATTATTACTACTTGGTGGAAAAGCAAGAGAAATAAGATGAAAGAAATACTAGTCAAAAATGAATAAAAATTGACAAGGCTTCATCTAAGAAATTCAGACAACTTAAGACTATTACTACTTGGTGGAAAAAAAAGAGAAATAAGATGAAAGAAATACTAGTTAAAAATGAATAATAATAGACAAGGCTTCATCTAAGAAATTCAGACAACGTAAGGCTATTACTACTTGGTGGAAAAGCAAGAGAAATAAGATGAAAGAAATACTAGTGAAAAATGAATAAAAATTGACAAGGCTTCATCTAAGAAATTCAGACAACTTAAGACTATTACTACTTGGTGGAAAAGCAAGAGAAATAAGATGAAAGAAATACCAGTGAAAAATGAATAATAATAGCCAAGGCTTCATCTAAGAAATTCAGACAACTTAAGACTATTACTACTTGGTGGAAAAACAAGAGAAATAAGATGAAAGAAATACTAGTGAAAAATGAATAAAAATTGACAAGGCTTCATCTAAGAAATTCAGACAACTTAAGACTATTACTACTTGGTGGAAAAGCAAGAGAAATAAGATGAAAGAAATACGAGTGAAAAATGAATAATAATTGACAAGGCTTCATCTAAGAAATTCAGACAACTTAAGACTATTACTACTTGGTGGAAAAGCAAGAGAAATAAGATGAAAGAAATACTAGTCAAAAATGAATAAAAATTGACAAGGCTTCATCTAAGAAATTCAGACAACTTAAGACTATTACTACTTGGTAAAAAGCAAGAGAAATAAGATGAAAGAAATACTAGTTAAAAATGAATAGTAATAGACAAGGCTTCATCTAAGAAATTTAGACAAATTAAGGCTATTACTACTTGGTGGAAAAGCAAGAGAAATAAGATGAAAGAAATACTAGTGAAAAATGAATAAAAATTGACAAGGCTTCATCTAAGAAATTCAGACAACTTAAGACTATTACTACTTGGTGAAAAAGCAAGAGAAATAAGATGAAAGAAATACTAGTTAAAAATGAATAATAATAGACAAGACTTCATCTAAGAAATTCAGACAACTTAAGGCTATTACTACTTGGTGGAAAAGCAAGAGAAATAAGATGAAAGAAATACTAGTGAAAAATGAATAAAAATTGACAAGGCTTCATCTAAGAAATTCAGACAACTTAAGACTATTACTACTTGGTGGAAAAGCAAGAGAAATAAGATGAAAGAAATACCAGTGAAAAATGAATAATAATAGCCAAGGCTTCATCTAAGAAATTCAGACAACTTAAGACTATTACTACTTGGTGGAAAAGCAAGAGAAATAAGATGAAAGAAATACTCGTCAAAAATGAATAAAAATTGACAAGGCTTCGTCTAAGAAATTCAGACAACTTAAGACTATTACTACTTGGTGGAAAAGCAAGAGAAATAAGATGAAAGAAATACTAGTCAAAAATGAATAATAATTGCCAAGGCTTCATCTAAGAAATTCAGACAACTTAAGACTATTACTACTTGGTGGAAAAGCAAGAGAAATAAGATGAAAGAAATACTAGTCAAAAATGAATAAAAATTGACAAGGCTTCATCTAAGAAATTCAGACAACTTAAGGCTATTACTACTTGGTGGAAAAGCAAGGGAAATAAGATGAAAGAAATACTAGTGAAAAATGAATAAAAATTGACAAGGCTTCATCTAAGAAATTCAGACAACTTAAGACTATTACTACTTGGTGGAAAAGCAAGAGAAATAAGATGAAAGAAATACCAGTGAAAAATGAATAATAATAGCCAAGGCTTCATCTAAGAAATTCAGACAACTTAAGACTATTACTACTTGGTGGAAAAACAGGAGAAATAAGATGAAAGAAATACTAGTGAAAAATGAATAAAAATTGACAAGGCTTCATCTAAGAAATTCAGACAACTTAAGACTATTACTACTTGGTGGAAAAGCAAGATAAATAAGATGAAAGAAATACTAGTGAAAAATGAATAAAAATTGACAAGGCTTCGTCTAAGAAATTCAGACAACTTAAGACTATTACTACTTGGTGGAAAAGCAAGAGAAATAAGATGAAAGAAATACTAGTCAAAAATGAATAATAATTGGCAAGGCTTCATCTAAGAAATTCGGACAACTTAAGACTATTACTACTTGGTGGAAAAGCAAGAGAAATAAGATGAAAGAAATACTAGTCAAAAATGAATAAAAATTGACAAGGCTTCATCTAAGAAATTCAGACAACTTAAGACTATTACTACTTGGTTGAAAAGCAAGAGAAATAAGAAGAAAGAAATACTAGTGAAAAATGAATAATAATTGACAAGGCTTCATCTAAGAAATTCAGACAACTTAAGACTATTACTACTTGGTGGAAAAACAGGAGAAATAAGATGAAAGAAATACTAGTGAAAAATGAATAAAAATTGACAAGGCTTCATCTAAGAAATTCAGACAACTTAAGACTATTACTACTTGGTGGAAAAGCAAGAGAAATAAGATGAAATAAATACTAGTGAAAAATGAATAATAATTGCCAAGGCTTCATCTAAGAAATTCAGACAACTTAAGACTATTACTACTTGGTGGAAAAGCAAGAGAAATAAGATGAAAGAAATACTAGTCAAAAATGAATAAAAATTGACAAGGCTTCATCTAAGAAATTCAGACAACTTAAGACTATTACTACTTGGTTGAAAAGCAAGAGAAATAAGAAGAAAGAAATACTTGTGAAAAATGAATAATAATTGACAAGGCTTCATCTAAGAAATTCAGACAACTTAAGACTATTACTACTTGGTGGAAAAGCAAGAGAAATAAGATGAAAGAAATACTAGTGAAAAATGAATAAAAATTGACAAGTCTTCATGTAAGAAATTCAGACAACTTAAGACTATTACTACTTGGTGGAAAAGCAAGAGAAATAAGATGAAAGAAATACTAGTTAAAAATGAATAATAATAGACAAGGCTTCATCTAAGAAATTCAGACAACTTAAGGCTATTACTACTTGGTGGAAAAGCAAGGGAAATAAGATGAAAGAAATACTAGTGAAAAATGAATAAAAATTGACAAGGCTTCATCTAAGAAATTCAGACAACTTAAGACTATTACTACTTGGTGGAAAAGCAAGAGAAATAAGATGAAAGAAATACCAGTGAAAAATGAATAATAATAGCCAAGGCTTCATCTAAGAAATTCAGACAACTTAAGACTATTACTACTTGGTGGAAAAACAGGAGAAATAAGATGAAAGAAATACTAGTGAAAAATGAATAAAAATTGACAAGGCTTCATCTAAGAAATTCAGGAAACTTAAGACTATTACTACTTGGTGGAAAAGCAAGAGAAATAAGATGAAAGAAATACTAGTCAAAAATGAATAAAAATTGACAAGGCTTCATCTAAGAAATTCAGACAACTTAAGACTATTACTACTTGGTTGAAAAGCAAGAGAAATAAGAAGAAAGAAATACTAGTGAAAAATGAATAATAATTGACAAGGCTTCATCTAAGAAATTCAGACAACTTAAGACTATTACTACTTGGTGGAAAAGCAAGAGAAATAAGATGAAAGAAATACTAGTCAAAAATGAATAAAAATTGACAAGGCTTCATCTAAGAAATTCAGACAACTTAAGACTATTACTACTTGGTGGAAAAGCAAGAGAAATAAGATGAAAGAAATACCAGTGAAAAATGAATAATAATAGCCAAGGCTTCATCTAAGAAATTCAGACAACTTAAGACTATTACTACTTGCTGGAAAAACAGGAGAAATAAGATGAAAGAAATACTAGTGAAAAATGAATAAAAATTAACAAGGCTTCATCTAAGAAATTCAGACAACTTAAGACTATTACTACTTGGTGGAAAAGCAAGAGAAATAAGATGAAAGAAATACTAGTGAAAAATGAATAATAATTGCCAAGGCTTCATCTAAGAAATTCAGACAACTTAAGACTATTACTACTTGGTGGAAAAGCAAGAGAAATAAGATGAAAGAAATACTAGTCAAAAATGAATAAAAATTGACAAGGCTTCATCTAAGAAATTCAGACAACTTAAGACTATTACTACTTGGTTGAAAAGCAAGAGAAATAAGAAGAAAGAAATACTAGTGAAAAATGAATAATAATTGACAAGGCTTCATCTAAGAAATTCAGACAACTTAAGACTATTACTACTTGGTGGAAAAGCAAGAGAAATAAGATGAAAGAAATACTAGTCAAAAATGAATAAAAATTGACAAGGCTTCATCTAAGAAATTCAGACAACTTAAGACTATTACTACTTGGTGGAAAAGCAAGAGAAATAAGATGAAAGAAATACTAGTGAAAAATGAATAATAATTGCCAAGGCTTCATCTAAGAAATTCAGACAACTTAAGACTATTACTACTTGGTGGAAAAGCAAGAGAAATAAGATGAAAGAAATACTAGTCAAAAATGAATAAAAATTGACAAGGCTTCATCTAAGAAATTCAGACAACTTAAGACTATTACTACTTGGTTGAAAAGCAAGAGAAATAAGAAGAAAGAAATACTTGTGAAAAATGAATAATAATTGACAAGGCTTCATCTAAGAAATTCAGACAACTTAAGACTATTACTACTTGGTGGAAAAGCAAGAGAAATAAGATGAAAGAAATACTAGTGAAAAATGAATAAAAATTGACAAGTCTTCATGTAAGAAATTCAGACAACTTAAGACTATTACTACTTGGTGGAAAAGCAAGAGAAATAAGATGAAAGAAATACTAGTTAAAAATGAATAATAATAGACAAGGCTTCATCTAAGAAATTCAGACAACTTAAGGCTATTACTACTTGGTGGAAAAGCAAGGGAAATAAGATGAAAGAAATACTAGTGAAAAATGAATAAAAATTGACAAGGCTTCATCTAAGAAATTCAGACAACTTAAGACTATTACTACTTGGTGGAAAAGCAAGAGAAATAAGATGAAAGAAATACCAGTGAAAAATGAATAATAATAGCCAAGGCTTCATCTAAGAAATTCAGACAACTTAAGACTATTACTACTTGGTGGAAAAACAGGAGAAATAAGATGAAAGAAATACTAGTGAAAAATGAATAAAAATTGACAAGGCTTCATCTAAGAAATTCAGACAACTTAAGACTATTACTACTTGGTGGAAAAGCAAGAGAAATAAGATGAAAGAAATACTAGTCAAAAATGAATAAAAATTGACAAGGCTTCATCTAAGAAATTCAGACAACTTAAGACTATTACTACTTGGTTGAAAAGCAAGAGAAATAAGAAGAAAGAAATACTAGTGAAAAATGAATAATAATTGACAAGGCTTCATCTAAGAAATTCAGACAACTTAAGACTATTACTACTTGGTGGAAAAGCAAGAGAAATAAGATGAAAGAAATACTAGTCAAAAATGAATAAAAATTGACAAGGCTTCATCTAAGAAATTCAGACAACTTAAGACTATTACTACTTGGTGGAAAAGCAAGAGAAATAAGATGAAAGAAATACCAGTGAAAAATGAATAATAATAGCCAAGGCTTCATCTAAGAAATTCAGACAACTTAAGACTATTACTACTTGCTGGAAAAACAGGAGAAATAAGATGAAAGAAATACTAGTGAAAAATGAATAAAAATTAACAAGGCTTCATCTAAGAAATTCAGACAACTTAAGACTATTACTACTTGGTGGAAAAGCAAGAGAAATAAGATGAAAGAAATACTAGTGAAAAATGAATAATAATTGCCAAGGCTTCATCTAAGAAATTCAGACAACTTAAGACTATTACTACTTGGTGGAAAAGCAAGAGAAATAAGATGAAAGAAATACTAGTCAAAAATGAATAAAAATTGACAAGGCTTCATCTAAGAAATTCAGACAACTTAAGGCTATTACTACTTGGTGGAAAAGCAAGGGAAATAAGATGAAAGAAATACTAGTGAAAAATGAATAAAAATTGACAAGGCTTCATCTAAGAAATTCAGACAACTTAAGACTATTACTACTTGGTGGAAAAGCAAGAGAAATAAGATGAAAGAAATACCAGTGAAAAATGAATAATAATAGCCAAGGCTTCATCTAAGAAATTCAGACAACTTAAGACTATTACTACTTGGTGGAAAAACAGGAGAAATAAGATGAAAGAAATACTAGTGAAAAATGAATAAAAATTGACAAGGCTTCATCTAAGAAATTCAGGAAACTTAAGACTATTACTACTTGGTGGAAAAGCAAGAGAAATAAGATGAAAGAAATACTAGTCAAAAATGAATAAAAATTGACAAGGCTTCATCTAAGAAATTCAGACAACTTAAGACTATTACTACTTGGTTGAAAAGCAAGAGAAATAAGAAGAAAGAAATACTAGTGAAAAATGAATAATAATTGACAAGGCTTCATCTAAGAAATTCAGACAACTTAAGACTATTACTACTTGGTGGAAAAGCAAGAGAAATAAGATGAAAGAAATACTAGTCAAAAATGAATAAAAATTGACAAGGCTTCATCTAAGAAATTCAGACAACTTAAGACTATTACTACTTGGTGGAAAAGCAAGAGAAATAAGATGAAAGAAATACCAGTGAAAAATGAATAATAATAGCCAAGGCTTCATCTAAGAAATTCAGACAACTTAAGACTATTACTACTTGCTGGAAAAACAGGAGAAATAAGATGAAAGAAATACTAGTGAAAAATGAATAAAAATTAACAAGGCTTCATCTAAGAAATTCAGACAACTTAAGACTATTACTACTTGGTGGAAAAGCAAGAGAAATAAGATGAAAGAAATACTAGTGAAAAATGAATAATAATTGCCAAGGCTTCATCTAAGAAATTCAGACAACTTAAGACTATTACTACTTGGTGGAAAAGCAAGAGAAATAAGATGAAAGAAATACTAGTCAAAAATGAATAAAAATTGACAAGGCTTCATCTAAGAAATTCAGACAACTTAAGACTATTACTACTTGGTTGAAAAGCAAGAGAAATAAGAAGAAAGAAATACTAGTGAAAAATGAATAATAATTGACAAGGCTTCATCTAAGAAATTCAGACAACTTAAGACTATTACTACTTGGTGGAAAAGCAAGAGAAATAAGATGAAAGAAATACTAGTCAAAAATGAATAAAAATTGACAAGGCTTCATCTAAGAAATTCAGACAACTTAAGACTATTACTACTTGGTGGAAAAGCAAGAGAAATAAGATGAAAGAAATACTAGTGAAAAATGAATAATAATTGCCAAGGCTTCATCTAAGAAATTCAGACAACTTAAGACTATTACTACTTGGTGGAAAAGCAAGAGAAATAAGATGAAAGAAATACTAGTCAAAAATGAATAAAAATTGACAAGGCTTCATCTAAGAAATTCAGACAACTTAAGACTATTACTACTTGGTTGAAAAGCAAGAGAAATAAGAAGAAAGAAATACTTGTGAAAAATGAATAATAATTGACAAGGCTTCATCTAAGAAATTCAGACAACTTAAGACTATTACTACTTGGTGGAAAAGCAAGAGAAATAAGATGAAAGAAATACTAGTGAAAAATGAATAAAAATTGACAAGTCTTCATGTAAGAAATTCAGACAACTTAAGACTATTACTACTTGGTGGAAAAGCAAGAGAAATAAGATGAAAGAAATACTAGTTAAAAATGAATAATAATAGACAAGGCTTCATCTAAGAAATTCAGACAACTTAAGGCTATTACTACTTGGTGGAAAAGCAAGGGAAATAAGATGAAAGAAATACTAGTGAAAAATGAATAAAAATTGACAAGGCTTCATCTAAGAAATTCAGACAACTTAAGACTATTACTACTTGGTGGAAAAGCAAGAGAAATAAGATGAAAGAAATACCAGTGAAAAATGAATAATAATAGCCAAGGCTTCATCTAAGAAATTCAGACAACTTAAGACTATTACTACTTGGTGGAAAAACAGGAGAAATAAGATGAAAGAAATACTAGTGAAAAATGAATAAAAATTGACAAGGCTTCATCTAAGAAATTCAGACAACTTAAGACTATTACTACTTGGTGGAAAAGCAAGAGAAATAAGATGAAAGAAATACTAGTCAAAAATGAATAAAAATTGACAAGGCTTCATCTAAGAAATTCAGACAACTTAAGACTATTACTACTTGGTTGAAAAGCAAGAGAAATAAGAAGAAAGAAATACTAGTGAAAAATGAATAATAATTGACAAGGCTTCATCTAAGAAATTCAGACAACTTAAGACTATTACTACTTGGTGGAAAAGCAAGAGAAATAAGATGAAAGAAATACTAGTCAAAAATGAATAAAAATTGACAAGGCTTCATCTAAGAAATTCAGACAACTTAAGACTATTACTACTTGGTGGAAAAGCAAGAGAAATAAGATGAAAGAAATACCAGTGAAAAATGAATAATAATAGCCAAGGCTTCATCTAAGAAATTCAGACAACTTAAGACTATTACTACTTGCTGGAAAAACAGGAGAAATAAGATGAAAGAAATACTAGTGAAAAATGAATAAAAATTAACAAGGCTTCATCTAAGAAATTCAGACAACTTAAGACTATTACTACTTGGTGGAAAAGCAAGAGAAATAAGATGAAAGAAATACTAGTGAAAAATGAATAATAATTGCCAAGGCTTCATCTAAGAAATTCAGACAACTTAAGACTATTACTACTTGGTGGAAAAGCAAGAGAAATAAGATGAAAGAAATACTAGTCAAAAATGAATAAAAATTGACAAGGCTTCATCTAAGAAATTCAGACAACTTAAGACTATTACTACTTGGTTGAAAAGCAAGAGAAATAAGAAGAAAGAAATACTAGTGAAAAATGAATAATAATTGACAAGGCTTCATCTAAGAAATTCAGACAACTTAAGACTATTACTACTTGGTGGAAAAGCAAGAGAAATAAGATGAAAGAAATACTAGTCAAAAATGAATAAAAATTGACAAGGCTTCATCTAAGAAATTCAGACAACTTAAGACTATTACTACTTGGTGGAAAAGCAAGAGAAATAAGATGAAAGAAATACTAGTGAAAAATGAATAATAATTGCCAAGGCTTCATCTAAGAAATTCAGACAACTTAAGACTATTACTACTTGGTGGAAAAGCAAGAGAAATAAGATGAAAGAAATACTAGTCAAAAATGAATAAAAATTGACAAGGCTTCATCTAAGAAATTCAGACAACTTAAGACTATTACTACTTGGTTGAAAAGCAAGAGAAATAAGAAGAAAGAAATACTTGTGAAAAATGAATAATAATTGACAAGGCTTCATCTAAGAAATTCAGACAACTTAAGACTATTACTACTTGGTGGAAAAGCAAGAGAAATAAGATGAAAGAAATACTAGTGAAAAATGAATAAAAATTGACAAGTCTTCATGTAAGAAATTCAGACAACTTAAGACTATTACTACTTGGTGGAAAAGCAAGAGAAATAAGATGAAAGAAATACTAGTTAAAAATGAATAATAATAGACAAGGCTTCATCTAAGAAATTCAGACAACTTAAGGCTATTACTACTTGGTGGAAAAGCAAGGGAAATAAGATGAAAGAAATACTAGTGAAAAATGAATAAAAATTGACAAGGCTTCATCTAAGAAATTCAGACAACTTAAGACTATTACTACTTGGTGGAAAAGCAAGAGAAATAAGATGAAAGAAATACCAGTGAAAAATGAATAATAATAGCCAAGGCTTCATCTAAGAAATTCAGACAACTTAAGACTATTACTACTTGGTGGAAAAACAGGAGAAATAAGATGAAAGAAATACTAGTGAAAAATGAATAAAAATTGACAAGGCTTCATCTAAGAAATTCAGACAACTTAAGACTATTACTACTTGGTGGAAAAGCAAGAGAAATAAGATGAAAGAAATACTAGTCAAAAATGAATAAAAATTGACAAGGCTTCATCTAAGAAATTCAGACAACTTAAGACTATTACTACTTGGTTGAAAAGCAAGAGAAATAAGAAGAAAGAAATACTAGTGAAAAATGAATAATAATTGACAAGGCTTCATCTAAGAAATTCAGACAACTTAAGACTATTACTACTTGGTGGAAAAGCAAGAGAAATAAGATGAAAGAAATACTAGTCAAAAATGAATAAAAATTGACAAGGCTTCATCTAAGAAATTCAGACAACTTAAGACTATTACTACTTGGTGGAAAAGCAAGAGAAATAAGATGAAAGAAATACCAGTGAAAAATGAATAATAATAGCCAAGGCTTCATCTAAGAAATTCAGACAACTTAAGACTATTACTACTTGCTGGAAAAACAGGAGAAATAAGATGAAAGAAATACTAGTGAAAAATGAATAAAAATTAACAAGGCTTCATCTAAGAAATTCAGACAACTTAAGACTATTACTACTTGGTGGAAAAGCAAGAGAAATAAGATGAAAGAAATACTAGTGAAAAATGAATAATAATTGCCAAGGCTTCATCTAAGAAATTCAGACAACTTAAGACTATTACTACTTGGTGGAAAAGCAAGAGAAATAAGATGAAAGAAATACTAGTCAAAAATGAATAAAAATTGACAAGGCTTCATCTAAGAAATTCAGACAACTTAAGACTATTACTACTTGGTTGAAAAGCAAGAGAAATAAGAAGAAAGAAATACTAGTGAAAAATGAATAATAATTGACAAGGCTTCATCTAAGAAATTCAGACAACTTAAGACTATTACTACTTGGTGGAAAAGCAAGAGAAATAAGATGAAAGAAATACTAGTCAAAAATGAATAAAAATTGACAAGGCTTCATCTAAGAAATTCAGACAACTTAAGACTATTACTACTTGGTGGAAAAGCAAGAGAAATAAGATGAAAGAAATACTAGTTAAAATGAATAATAATAGACAAGGCTTCATCTAAGAAATTCAGACAACTTAAGACTATTACTACTTGGTTGAAAAGCAAGAGAAATAAGAAGAAAGAAATACGAGTGAAAAATGAATAATAATTGACAAGGCTTCATCTAAGAAATTCAGACAACTTAAGACTATTACTACTTGGTGGAAAAGCAAGAGAAATAAGATGAAAGAAATACTAGTGAAAAATGAATAAAAATTGACAAGGCTTCATCTAAGAAATTCAGACAACTTAAGACTATTACTACTTGGTGGAAAAGCAAGAGAAATAAGATGAAAGAAATACTAGTGAAAAATGAATAATAATTGCCAAGGCTTCATCTAAGAAATTCAGACAACTTAAGACTATTACTACTTGGTGGAAAAGCAAGAGAAATAAGATGAAAGAAATACTAGTTAAAAATGAATAATAATAGACAAGGCTTCATCTAAGAAATTCAGACAACTTAAGGCTATTACTACTTGGTGGAAAAGCAAGGGAAATAAGATGAAAGAAATACTAGTGAAAAATGAATAAAAATTGACAAGGCTTCATCTAAGAAATTCAGACAACTTAAGACTATTACTACTTGGTGGAAAAGCAAGAGAAATAAGATGAAAGAAATACCAGTGAAAAATGAATAATAATAGCCAAGGCTTCATCTAAGAAATTCAGACAACTTAAGACTATTACTACTTGGTGGAAAAACAGGAGAAATAAGATGAAAGAAATACTAGTGAAAAATGAATAAAAATTGACAAGGCTTCATCTAAGAAATTCAGACAACTTAAGACTATTACTACTTGGTGGAAAAGCAAGATAAATAAGATGAAAGAAATACTAGTGAAAAATGAATAAAAATTGACAAGGCTTCATCTAAGAAATTCAGACAACTTAAGACTATTACTACTTGGTGGAAAAGCAAGAGAAATAAGATGAAAGAAATACTAGTCAAAAATGAATAATAATTGCCAAGGCTTCATCTAAGAAATTCAGACAACTTAAGACTATTACTACTTGGTGGAAAAGCAAGAGAAATAAGATGAAAGAAATACTAGTCAAAAATGAATAAAAATTGACAAGGCTTCATCTAAGAAATTCAGACAACTTAAGACTATTACTACTTGGTTGAAAAGCAAGAGAAATAAGAAGAAAGAAATACTAGTGAAAAATGAATAATAATTGACAAGGCTTCATCTAAGAAATTCAGACAACTTAAGACTATTACTACTTGGTGGAAAAACAGGAGAAATAAGATGAAAGAAATACTAGTGAAAAATGAATAAAAATTGACAAGGCTTCATCTAAGAAATTCAGACAACTTAAGACTATTACTACTTGGTGGAAAAGCAAGAGAAATAAGATGAAAGAAATACTAGTGAAAAATGAATAATAATTGCCAAGGCTTCATCTAAGAAATTCAGACAACTTAAGACTATTACTACTTGGTGGAAAAGCAAGAGAAATAAGATGAAAGAAATACTAGTCAAAAATGAATAAAAATTGACAAGGCATCATCTAAGAAATTCAGACAACTTAAGACTATTACTACTTGGTTGAAAAGCAAGAGAAATAAGAAGAAAGAAATACTAGTGAAAAATGAATAATAATTGACAAGGCTTCATCTAAGAAATTCAGACAACTTAAGACTATTACTACTTGGTGGAAAAGCAAGAGAAATAAGATGAAAGAAATACTAGTGAAAAATGAATAAAAATTGACAAGTCTTCATGTAAGAAATTCAGACAACTTAAGACTATTACTACTTGGTGGAAAAGCAAGAGAAATAAGATGAAAGAAATACTAGTTAAAAATGAATAATAATAGACAAGGCTTCATCTAAGAAATTCAGACAACTTAAGGCTATTACTACTTGGTGGAAAAGCAAGGGAAATATGATGAAAGAAATACTAGTGAAAAATGAATAAAAATTGACAAGGCTTCATCTAAGAAATTCAGACAACTTAAGACTATTACTACTTGGTGGAAAAGCAAGAGAAATAAGATGAAAGAAATACCAGTGAAAAATGAATAATAATAGCCAAGGCTTCATCTAAGAAATTCAGACAACTTAAGACTATTACTACTTGGTGGAAAAACAGGAGAAATAAGATGAAAGAAATACTAGTGAAAAATGAATAAAAATTGACAAGGCTTCATCTAAGAAATTCAGACAACTTAAGACTATTACTACTTGGTGGAAAAGCAAGAGAAATAAGATGAAAGAAATACTAGTCAAAAATGAATAAAAATTGACAAGGCTTCATCTAAGAAATTCAGACAACTTAAGACTATTACTACTTGGTTGAAAAGCAAGAGAAATAAGAAGAAAGAAATACTAGTGAAAAATGAATAATAATTGACAAGGCTTCATCTAAGAAATTCAGACAACTTAAGACTATTACTACTTGGTGGAAAAGCAAGAGAAATAAGATGAAAGAAATACTAGTCAAAAATCAATAAAAATTGACAAGGCTTCATCAAAGAAATTCAGACAACTTAAGACTATTACTACTTGGTGGAAAAGCAAGAGAAATAAGATGAAAGAAATACCAGTGAAAAATGAATAATAATAGCCAAGGCTTCATCTAAGAAATTCAGACAACTTAAGACTATTACTACTTGCTGGAAAAACAGGAGAAATAAGATGAAAGAAATACTAGTGAAAAATGAATAAAAATTAACAAGGCTTCATCTAAGAAATTCAGGCAACTTAAGACTATTACTACTTGGTGGAAAAGCAAGAGAAATAAGATGAAAGAAATACTAGTGAAAAATGAATAATAATTGCCAAGGCTTCATCTAAGAAATTCAGACAACTTAAGACTATTACTACTTGGTGGAAAAGCAAGAGAAATAAGATGAAAGAAATACTAGTCAAAAATGAATAAAAATTGACAAGGCTTCATCTAAGAAATTCAGACAACTTAAGACTATTACTACTTGGTTGAAAAGCAAGAGAAATAAGAAGAAAGAAATACTAGTGAAAAATAAATAATAATTGACAAGGCTTCATCTAAGAAATTCAGACAACTTAAGACTATTACTACTTGGTGGAAAAGCAAGAGAAATAAGATGAAAGAAATACTAGTGAAAAATGAATAAAAATTGACAAGGCTTCATCTAAGAAATTCAGACAACTTAAGACTATTACTACTTGGTGGAAAAGCAAGAGAAATAAGATGAAAGAAATACTAGTTAAAAATGAATAATAATAGACAAGGCTTCATCTAAGAAATTCAGACAACTTAAGACTATTACTACTTGGTGGAAAAGCAAGAGAAATAAGATGAAAGAAATACTAGTCAAAAATGAATAAAAATTGACAAGGCTTCATCTAAGAAATTCAGACAACTTAAGACTATTACTACTTGGTGGAAAAGCAAGAGAAATAAGATGAAAGAAATACTAGTGAAAAATGAATAATAATTGCCAAGGCTTCATCTAAGAAATTCAGACAACTTAAGACTATTACTACTTGGTGGAAAAGCAAGAGAAATAAGATGAAAGAAATACTAGTCAAAAATGAATAAAAATTGACAAGGCTTCATCTAAGAAATTCAGACAACTTAAGACTATTACTACTTGGTTGAAAAGCAAGAGAAATAAGAAGAAAGAAATACTAGTGAAAAATAAATAATAATTGACAAGGCTTCATCTAAGAAATTCAGACAACTTAAGACTATTACTACTTGGTGGAAAAGCAAGAGAAATAAGATGAAAGAAATAATAGTGAAAAATGAATAAAAATTGACAAGGCTTCATCTAAGAAATTCAGACAACTTAAGACTATTACTACTTGGTGGAAAAGCAAGAGAAATAAGATGAAAGAAATACTAGTTAAAAATGAATAATAATAGACAAGGCTTCATCTAAGAAATTCAGACAACTTAAGACTATTACTACTTGGTGGAAAAGCAAGAGAAATAAGATGAAAGAAATACTAGTCAAAAATGAATAAAAATTGACAAGGCTTCATCTAAGAAATTCAGACAACTTAAGACTATTACTACTTGGTTGAAAAGCAAGAGAAATAAGAAGAAAGAAATACTAGTGAAAAATGAATAATAATTGACAAGGCTTCATCTAAGAAATTCAGACAACTTAAGACTATTACTACTTGGTGGAAAAGCAAGAGAAATAAGATGAAAGAAATACTAGTCAAAAATGAATAAAAATTGACAAGGCTTCATCTAAGAAATTCAGACAACTTAAGACTATTACTACTTGGTGGAAAAGCAAGAGAAATAAGATGAAAGAAATACTAGTTAAAAATGAATAATAATAGACAAGGCTTCATCTAAGAAATTCAGACAACTTAAGACTATTACTACTTGGTTGAAAAGCAAGAGAAATAAGAAGAAAGAAATACGAGTGAAAAATGAATAATAATTGACAAGGCTTCATCTAAGAAATTCAGACAACTTAAGACTATTACTACTTGGTGGAAAAGCAAGAGAAATAAGATGAAAGAAATACTAGTGAAAAATGAATAAAAATTGACAAGGCTTCATCTAAGAAATTCAGACAACTTAAGACTATTACTACTTGGTGGAAAAGCAAGAGAAATAAGATGAAAGAAATACTAGTGAAAAATGAATAATAATTGCCAAGGCTTCATCTAAGAAATTCAGACAACTTAAGACTATTACTACTTGGTGGAAAAGCAAGAGAAATAAGATGAAAGAAATACTAGTCAAAAATGAATAAAAATTGACAAGGCTTCATCTAAGAAATTCAGACAACTTAAGACTATTACTACTTGGTTGAAAAGCAAGAGAAATAAGAAGAAAGATATACTAGTGAAAAATAAATAATAATTGACAAGGCTTCATCTAAGAAATTCAGACAACTTAAGACTATTACTACTTGGTGGAAAAGCAAGAGAAATAAGATGAAAGAAATACTAGTGAAAAATGAATAAAAATTGACAAGGCTTCATCTAAGAAATTCAGACAACTTAAGACTATTACTACTTGGTGGAAAAGCAAGAGAAATAAGATGAAAGAAATACTAGTTAAAAATGAATAATAATAGACAAGGCTTCATCTAAGAAATTCAGACAACTTAAGGCTATTACTACTTGGTGGAAAAGCAAGGGAAATAAGATGAAAGAAATACTAGTGAAAAATGAATAAAAATTGACAAGGCTTCATCTAAGAAATTCAGACAACTTAAGACTATTACTACTTGGTGGAAAAGCAAGAGAAATAAGATGAAAGAAATACCAGTGAAAAATGAATAATAATAGCCAAGGCTTCATCTAAGAAATTCAGACAACTTAAGACTATTACTACTTGGTGGAAAAACAGGAGAAATAAGATGAAAGAAATACTAATGAAAAATGAATAAAAATTGACAAGGCTTCATCTAAGAAATTCAGACAACTTAAGACTATTACTACTTGGTGGAAAAGCAAGAGAAATAAGATGAAAGAAATACTAGTCAAAAATGAATAATAATTGCCAAGGCTTCGTCTAAGAAATTCAGACAACTTAAGACTATTACTACTTGGTGGAAAAGCAAGAGAAATAAGATGAAAGAAATACTAGTCAAAAATGAATAAAAATTGACAAGGCTTCATCTAAGAAATTCAGACAACTTAAGACTATTACTACTTGGTTGAAAAGCAAGAGAAATAAGAAGAAAGAAATACTAGTGAAAAATGAATAATAATTGACAAGGCTTCATCTGAGAAATTCAGACAACTTAAGACTATTACTACTTGGTGGAAAAGCAAGAGAAATAAGATGAAAGAAATACTAGTCAAAAATGAATAAAAATTGACAAGGCTTCATCTAAGAAATTCAGACAACTTAAGACTATTACTACTTGGTGGAAAAGCAAGAGAAATAAGATGAAAGAAATACCAGTGAAAAATGAATAATAATAGCCAAGGCTTCATCTAAGAAATTCAGACAACTTAAGACTATTACTACTTGGTGGAAAAACAGGAGAAATAAGATGAAAGAAATACTAGTGAAAAATGAATAAAAATTGACAAGGCTTCATCTAAGAAATTCAGACAACTTAAGACTATTACTACTTGGTGGAAAAGCAAGAGAAATAAGATGAAAGAAATACTAGTCAAAAATGAATAATAATTGCCAAGGCTTCATCTAAGAAATTCAGACAACTTAAGACTATTACTACTTGGTGGAAAAGCAAGAGAAATAAGATGAAAGAAATACTAGTCAAAAATGAATAATAATTGCCAAGGCTTCGTCTAAGAAATTCAGACAACTTAAGACTATTACTACTTGGTGGAAAAGCAAGAGAAATAAGATGAAAGAAATACTAGTCAAAAATGAATAAAAATTGACAAGGCTTCATCTAAGAAATTCAGACAACTTAAGACTATTACTACTTGGTTGAAAAGCAAGAGAAATAAGAAGAAAGAAATACTAGTGAAAAATGAATAATAATTGACAAGGCTTCATCTGAGAAATTCAGACAACTTAAGACTCTTACTACTTGGTGGAAAAGCAAGAGAAATAAGATGAAAGAAATACTAGTCAAAAATGAATAAAAATTGACAAGGCTTCATCTAAGAAATTCAGACAACTTAAGACTATTACTACTTGGTGGAAAAGCAAGAGAAATAAGATGAAAGAAATACCAGTGAAAAATGAATAATAATAGCCAAGGCTTCATCTAAGAAATTCAGACAACTTAAGACTATTACTACTTGGTGGAAAAACAGGAGAAATAAGATGAAAGAAATACTAGTGAAAAATGAATAAAAATTGACATGGCTTCATCTAAGAAATTCAGACAACTTAAGACTATTACTACTTGGTGGAAAAGCAAGAGAAATAAGATGAAAGAAATACTAGTGAAAAATGAATAATAATTGCCAAGGCTTCATCTAAGAAATTCAGACAACTTAAGACTATTACTACTTGGTGGAAAAGCAAGAGAAATAAGATGAAAGAAATACTAGTCAAAAATGAATAAAAATTGACAAGGCTTCATCTAAGAAATTCAGACAACTTAAGACTATTACTACTTGGTTGAAAAGCAAGAGAAATAAGAAGAAAGAAATACTAGTGAAAAATGAATAATAATTGACAAGGCTTCATCTAAGAAATTCAGACAACTTAAGACTATTACTACTTGGTTGAAAAGCAAGAGAAATAAGATGAAAGAAATACTAGTGAAAAATGAATAAAAATTGACAAGGCTTCATCTAAGAAATTCAGACAACTTAAGACTATTACTACTTGGTGGAAAAGCAAGAGAAATAAGATGAAAGAAATACTAGTTAAAAATGAATAATAATAGACAAGGCTTCATCTAAGAAATTCAGACAACTTAAGGCTATTACTACTTGGTGGAAAAACAAGAGAAATAAGATGAAAGAAATACTAGAGAAAAATGAATAAAAATTGACAAGGCTTCGTCTAAGAAATTCAGAGAACTTATGACTATTACTACTTGGTGGAAAAGCAAGAGAAATAAGATGAAAGAAATACCAGTGAAAAATGAATAATAATAGCCAAGGCTTCATCTAAGAAATTCAGACAAATTAAGACTATTACTTCTTGGTGGAAAAACAGGAGAAATAAGATGAAAGAAATACTAGTGAAAAATGAATAAAAATTGACAAGGCTTCATCTAAGAAATTCAGACAACTTAAGACTATTACTACTTGGTGGAAAAGCAAGAGAAATAAAATGAAAGAAATACTAGTTAAAAATGAATAATAATAGACAAGGCTTCATCTAAGAAATTCAGACAACTTAAGGCTATTACTACTTGGTGGAAAAGCAAGGGAAATAAGATGAAAGAAATACTAGTGAAAAATGAATAAAAATTGACAAGGCTTCATCTAAGAAATTCAGACAACTTAAGACTATTACTACTTGGTGGAAAAGCAAGAGAAATAAGATGAAAGAAATACCAGTGAAAAATGAATAATAATTGCCAAGGCTTCGTCTAAGAAATTCAGACAACTTAAGACTATTACTACTTGGTGGAAAAGCAAGAGAAATAAGATGAAAGAAATACTAGTCAAAAATGAATAATAATTGCCAAGGCTTCATCTAAGAAATTCAGACAACTTAAGACTATTACTATTTGGTGGAAAAGCAAGAGAAATAAGATGAAAGAAATACTAGTCAAAAATGAATAATAATTGCCAAGGCTTCGTCTAAGAAATTCAGACAACTTAAGACTATTACTACTTGGTGGAAAAGCAAGAGAAATAAGATGAAAGAAATACTAGTCAAAAATGAATAAAAATTGACAAGGCTTCATCTAAGAAATTCAGACAACTTAAGACTATTACTACTTGGTTGAAAAGCAAGAGAAATAAGAAGAAAGAAATACTAGTGAAAAATGAATAATAATTGACAAGGCTTCATCTAAGAAATTCAGACAACTTAAGACTATTACTACTTGGTGGAAAAGCAAGAGAAATAAGATGAAAGAAATACTAGTCAAAAATGAATAAAAATTGACAAGGCTTCATCTAAGAAATTCAGACAACTTAAGACTATTACTACTTGGTGGAAAAGCAAGAGAAATAAGATGAAAGAAATACCAGTGAAAAATGAATAATAATAGCCAAGGCTTCATCTAAGAAATTCAGACAACTTAAGACTATTACTACTTGGTGGAAAAACAGGAGAAATAAGATGAAAGAAATACTAGTGAAAAATGAATAAAAATTGACAAGGCTTCATCTAAGAAATTCAGACAACTTAAGACTATTACTACTTGGTGGAAAAGCAAGAGAAATAAGATGAAAGAAATACTAGTGAAAAATGAATAATAATTGCCAAGGCTTCATCTAAGAAATTCAGACAACTTAAGACTATTACTACTTGGTGGAAAAGCAAGAGAAATAAGATGAAAGAAATACTAGTCAAAAATGAATAAAAATTGACAAGGCTTCATCTAAGAAATTCAGACAACTTAAGACTATTACTACTTGGTTGAAAAGCAAGAGAAATAAGAAGAAAGAAATACTAGTGAAAAATGAATAATAATTGACAAGGCTTCATCTAAGAAATTCAGACAACTTAAGACTATTACTACTTGGTGGAAAAGCAAGAGAAATAAGATGAAAGAAATACTAGTCAAAAATGAATAAAAATTGACAAGGCTTCATCTAAGAAATTCAGACAACTTAAGACTATTACTACTTGGTGGAAAAGCAAGAGAAATAAGATGAAAAAAATACTAGTTAAAAATGAATAATAATAGACAAGGCTTCATCTAAGAAATTCAGACAACTTAAGACTATTACTACTTGGTTGAAAAGCAAGAGAAATAAGAAGAAAGAAATACGAGTGAAAAATGAATAATAATTGACAAGGCTTCATCTAAGAAATTCAGACAACTTAAGACTATTACTACTTGGTTGAAAAGCAAGAGAAATATGATGAAAGAAATACTAGTGAAAAATGAATAAAAATTGACAAGGCTTCATCTAAGAAATTCAGACAACTTAAGACTATTACTACTTGGTGGAAAAGCAAGAGAAATAAGATGAAAGAAATACTAGTTAAAAATGAATAATAATAGACAAGGCTTCATCTAAGAAATTCAGACAACTTAAGGCTATTACTACTTGGTGGAAAAACAAGAGAAATAAGATGAAAGAAATACTAGTGAAAAATGAATAAAAATTGACAAGGCTTCGTCTAAGAAATTCAGACAACTTAAGACTATTACTACTTGGTGGAAAAGCAAGAGAAATAAGATGAAAGAAATACCAGTGAAAAATGAATAATAAGAGCCAAGGCTTCATCTAAGAAATTCAGACAACTTAAGACTATTACTACTTGGTGGAAAAGCAAGAGAAATAAGATGAAAGAAATACCAGTGAAAAATGAATAATAATAGCCAAGGCTTCATCTAAGAAATTCAGACAAATTAAGACTATTACTACTTGGTGGAAAAACAGGAGAAATAAGATGAAAGAAATACTAGTGAAAAATGAATAAAAATTGACAAGGCTTCATCTAAGAAATTCAGACAACTTAAGACTATTACTACTTGGTGGAAAAGCAAGAGAAATAAGATGAAAGAAATACTAGTCAAAAATGAATAATAATTGCCAAGGCTTCATCTAAGAAATTCAGACAACTTAAGACTATTACTACTTGGTGGAAAAGCAAGAGAAATAAGATGAAAGAAATACTAGTCAAAAATGAATAAAAATTGACAAGGCTTCATCTAAGAAATTCAGACTACTTAAGACTATTACTACTTGGTGGAAAAGCAAGAGAAATAAGATGAAAGAAATACCAGTGAAAAATGAATAATAATAGCCAAGGCTTCATCTAAGAAATTCAGACAACTTAAGACTATTACTACTTGGTGGAAAAACAGGAGAAATAAGATGAAAGAAATACTAGTGAAAAATGAATAAAAATTGACAAGGCTTCATCTAAGAAATTCAGACAACTTAAGACTATTACTACTTGGTGGAAAAGCAAGAGAAATAAGATGAAAGAAATACTAGTGAAAAATGAATAATAATTGCCAAGGCTTCATCTAAGAAATTCAGAGAACTTAAGACTATTACTACTTGGTGGAAAAGCAAGAGAAATAAGATGAAAGAAATACTAGTCAAAAATGAATAAAAATTGACAAGGCTTCATCTAAGAAATTCAGACAACTTAAGTCTATTACTACTTGGTTGAAAAGCAAGAGAAATAAGAAGAAAGAAATACTAGTGAAAAATGAATAATAATTGACAAGGCTTCATCTAAGAAATTCAGACAACTTAAGACTATTACTACTTGGTGGAAAAGCAAGAGAAATAAGATGAAAGAAATACTAGTCAAAAATGAATAAAAATTGACAAGGCTTCATCTAAGAAATTCAGACAACTTAAGGCTATTACTACTTGGTGGAAAAGCAAGAGAAATAAGATGAAAGAAATACTAGTTAAAAATGAATAATAATAGACAAGGCTTCATCTAAGAAATTCAGACAACTTAAGACTATTACTACTTGGTTGAAAAGCAAGAGAAATAAGAAGAAAGAAATACGCGTGAAAAATGAATAATAATTGACAAGGCTTCATCTAAGAAATTCAGACAACTTAAGACTATTACTACTTGGTTGAAAAGCAAGAGAAATAAGATGAAAGAAATACTAGTGAAAAATGAATAAAAATTGACAAGGCTTCATCTAAGAAATTCAGACAACTTAAGACTATTACTACTTGGTGGAAAAGCAAGAGAAATAAAATGAAAGAAATACTAGTTAAAAATGAATAATAATAGACAAGGCTTCATCTAAGAAATTCAGACAACTTAAGGCTATTACTACTTGGTGGAAAAACAAGAGAAATAAGATGAAAGAAATACTAGTGAAAAATGAATAAAAATTGACAAGGCTTCGTCTAAGAAATTCAGACAACTTAAGACTATTACTACTTGGTGGAAAAGCAAGAGAAATAAGATGAAAGAAATACCAGTGAAAAATGAATAATAATAGCCAAGGCTTCATCTAAGAAATTCAGACAACTTAAGACTATTACTACTTGGTGGAAAAACAAGAGAAATAAGATGAAAGAAATACTAGTGAAAAATGAATAAAAATTGACAAGGCTTCATCTAAGAAATTTAGACAACTTAAGACTATTACTACTTGGTTTAAAAGCAAGAGAAATAAGATGAAAGAAATACTAGTCAAAAATGAATAATAATAGACAAGGCTTCATCTAAGAAATTCAGACAACTTAAGACTATTACTTCTTGGTGGAAAAACAAGAGAAATAAGATGAAAGAAATACTAGTGAAAAATGAATAAAAATTGACAAGGCTTCATCTAAGAAATTCAGACAACTTAAGACTATTACTACTTGGTGGAAAAACAAGAGAAATAAGATGAAAGAAATACTAGTGAAAAATGAATAAAAATTGACAAGGCTTCATCTAAGAAATTCAGACAACTTAAGACTATTACTACTTGGTGGAAAAGCAAGAGAAATAAGATGAAAGAAATACCAGTGAAAAATGAATAATAATAGCCAAGGCTTCATCTAAGAAATTCAGACAACTTAAGACTATTACTACTTGGTGGAAAAACAAGAGTAAAAAAGATGAAAGACATACTAGTGAAAAATGAATAAAAATTGACAAGGCTTCGTCTAAGAAATTCAGACAACTTAAGACTATTACTACTTGGTGGAAAAGCAAGAGAGATAAGATGAAAGAAATACCAGTGAAAAATGAATAATAATAGCCAAGGCTTCATCTGAGAAATTCAGACAACTTAAGACTATTACTACTTGGTGGAAAAACAAGAGAAATAAGATGAAAGAAATACTAGTGAAAAATGAATAATGATTGACAAGGCTTCATCTAAGAAATTCAGACAACTTAAGACTATTACTACTTGGTGGAAAAGCAAGAGAAATAAGATGAAAGAAATACTAGTCAAAAATGAATAAAAATTGACAAGGCTTCATCTAAGAAATTCAGACAACTTAAGACTATTACTACTTGGTGGAAAAGCAAGAGAAATAAGATGAAAGAAATACTAGTCAAAAATGAATAATAATTGCCAAGGCTTCATCTAAGAAATTCAGACAGCTTAAGACTATTACTACTTGGTGGAAAAGCAAGAGAAATAAGATGAAAGAAATACTAGTCAAAAATGAATAATAATTGCCAAGGCTTCATCTAAGAAATTCAGACAGCTTAAGACTATTACTACTTGGTGGAAAAGCAAGAGAAATAAGATGAAAGAAATACTAGTGAAAAGTGAATAAAAATTGACAAGGCATCATCTAAGAAATTCAGACAACTTAAGACTATTACTACTTGGTGGAAAAGCAAGAGAAATAAGATGAAAGAAATACTAGTCAAAAATGAATAAAAATTGACAAGGCTTCATATAAGAAATTCAGACAACTTAAGACTATTACTACTTGGTGGAAAAACAAGAGAAATAAGATGAAAGAAATACTAGTGAAAAATGAATAAAAATTGACAAGGCTTCATCTAAGAAATTCAGACAACTTAAGACTATTACTACTTGGTGGAAAAGCAAGAGAAATAAGATGAAAGAAATACCAGTGAAAAATGAATAATAATAGCCAAGGCTTCATCTAAGAAATTCAGACAACTTAAGACTATTACTACTTGGTGGAAAAACAAGAGTAAAAAAGATGAAAGAAATACTAGTGAAAAATGAATAAAAATTGACAAGGCTTCGTCTAAGAAATTCAGACAACTTAAGACTATTACTACTTGGTGGAAAAGCAAGAGAGATAAGATGAAAGAAATACCAGTGAAAAATGAATAATAATAGCCAAGGCTTCATCTGAGAAATTCAGACAACTTAAGACTATTACTACTTGGTGGAAAAACAAGAGAAATAAGATGAAAGAAATACTAGTGAAAAATGAATAATGATTGACAAGGCTTCATCTAAGAAATTCAGACAACTTAAGACTATTACTACTTGGTGGAAAAGCAAGAGAAATAAGATGAAAGAAATACTAGTCAAAAATGAATAAAAATTGACAAGGCTTCATCTAAGAAATTCAGACAACTTAAGACTATTACTACTTGGTGGAAAAGCAAGAGAAATAAGATGAAAGAAATACTAGTCAAAAATGAATAATAATTGCCAAGGCTTCATCTAAGAAATTCAGACAGCTTAAGACTATTACTACTTGGTGGAAAAGCAAGAGAAATAAGATGAAAGAAATACTAGTCAAAAATGAATAATAATTGCCAAGGCTTCATCTAAGAAATTCAGACAACTTAAAACTATTACTACTTGGTGGAAAAGCAAGAGAAATAAGATGAAAGAAATACTAGTCAAAAATGAATAATAATTGCCAAGGCTTCATCTAAGAAATTCAGACAACTTAAGACTATTACTACTTGGTGGAAAAGCAAGAGAAATAAGATGAAAGAAATACTAGTGAAAAATGAATAAAAATTGACAAGGCTTCATCTAAGAAATTCAGACAACTTAAGACTATTACTACTTGGTGGAAAAGCAAGAGAAATAAGATGAAAGAAATACTAGTCAAAAATGAATAATAATTGCCAAGGCTTCATCTAAGAAATTCAGACAACTTAAGACTATTACTACTTGGTGGAAAACCAAGAGAAATAAGATGAAAGAAATACTAGTGAAAAGTGAATAAAAATTGACAAGGCATCATCTAAGAAATTCAGACAACTTAAGACTATTACTACTTGGTGGAAAAGCAAGAGAAATAAGATGAAAGAAATACTAGTGAAAAATGAATAAAAATTGACAAGGCTTCATATAAGAAATTCAGACAACTTCAGACTATTACTACTTGGTGGAAAAGCAAGAGAAATAAGATGAAAGAAATACTAGTCAAAAATGAATAATAATTGCCAAGGCTTCATCTAAGAAATTCAGACAACTTAAGATTATTACTACTTGGTGGAAAAGTAAGAGAAATAATATGAAAGAAATACTAGTGAAAAATGAATAATAATTGCGAAGGCTTCATCTAAGAAATTCAGACAACTTACGATTATTACTACTTGGTGGAAAAGTAAGAGAAATAATATGAAAGAAATACTAGTGAAAAATGAATAATAATTGCCAAGGCTTCATCTAAGAAATTCAGACAACTTAAGACTATTACTACTTGGTGGAAAAACAAGAGTAAAAAAGATGAAAGAAATACTAGTGAAAAATGAATAAAAATTGACAAGGCTTCGTCTAAGAAATTCAGACAACTTAAGACTATTACTACTTGGTGGAAAAGCAAGAGAGATAAGATGAAAGAAATACCAGTGAAAAATGAATAATAATAGCCAAGGCTTCATCTGAGAAATTCAGACAACTTAAGACTATTACTACTTGGTGGAAAAACAAGAGAAATAAGATGAAAGAAATACTAGTGAAAAATGAATAATGATTGACAAGGCTTCATCTAAGAAATTCAGACAACTTAAGACTATTACTACTTGGTGGAAAAGCAAGAGAAATAAGATGAAAGAAATACTAGTCAAAAATGAATAAAAATTGACAAGGCTTCATCTAAGAAATTCAGACAACTTAAGACTATTACTACTTGGTGGAAAAGCAAGAGAAATAAGATGAAAGAAATACTAGTCAAAAATGAATAATAATTGCCAAGGCTTCATCTAAGAAATTCAGACAGCTTAAGACTATTACTACTTGGTGGAAAAGCAAGAGAAATAAGATGAAAGAAATACTAGTCAAAAATGAATAATAATTGCCAAGGCTTCATCTAAGAAATTCAGACAACTTAAAACTATTACTACTTGGTGGAAAAGCAAGAGAAATAAGATGAAAGAAATACTAGTCAAAAATGAATAATAATTGCCAAGGCTTCATCTAAGAAATTCAGACAACTTAAGACTATTACTACTTGGTGGAAAAGCAAGAGAAATAAGATGAAAGAAATACTAGTGAAAAATGAATAAAAATTGACAAGGCTTCATCTAAGAAATTCAGACAACTTAAGACTATTACTACTTGGTGGAAAAGCAAGAGAAATAAGATGAAAGAAATACTAGTCAAAAATGAATAATAATTGCCAAGGCTTCATCTAAGAAATTCAGACAACTTAAGACTATTACTACTTGGTGGAAAACCAAGAGAAATAAGATGAAAGAAATACTAGTGAAAAGTGAATAAAAATTGACAAGGCATCATCTAAGAAATTCAGACAACTTAAGACTATTACTACTTGGTGGAAAAGCAAGAGAAATAAGATGAAAGAAATACTAGTGAAAAATGAATAAAAATTGACAAGGCTTCATATAAGAAATTCAGACAACTTCAGACTATTACTACTTGGTGGAAAAGCAAGAGAAATAAGATGAAAGAAATACTAGTCAAAAATGAATAATAATTGCCAAGGCTTCATCTAAGAAATTCAGACAACTTAAGATTATTACTACTTGGTGGAAAAGTAAGAGAAATAATATGAAAGAAATACTAGTGAAAAATGAATAATAATTGCGAAGGCTTCATCTAAGAAATTCAGACAACTTACGATTATTACTACTTGGTGGAAAAGTAAGAGAAATAATATGAAAGAAATACTAGTGAAAAATGAATAATAATTGCCAAAGCTTCATCTAAGAAATTCAGACAACTTAAGATTATTACTACTTGGTGGAAAAGTAAGAGAATTAATATGAAAGAAATACTAGTGTAAAATGAATAATAATTGCCAAGGCTTCATCTAAGAAATTCAGACAACTTAAGATTATTACTACTTGGTGGAAAAGTAAGAGAAATAATATGAAAGAAATACTAGTGAAAAATGAATAATAATTGCCAAGGCTTCATCTAAGAAATTCAGACAACTTAAGATTATTACTACTTGGTGGAAAAGTAAGAGAAATAATATGAAAGAAATACTAGTGAAAAATGAATAAAAATTGACAAGGCTTCATCTAAGAAATTCAGACAACTTAAGACTATTAGTACTTGGTGGAAAAGCAAGAGAAATAAGATGAAATAAATACTAGTCAAAAATGAATAAAAATTGACAAGGCTTCATCTAAGAAATTCAGACAACTTAAGACTATTACTACTTGGTGGAAAAGCAAGAGAAATAAGATGAAAGAAATACTAGTCAAAAATGAATAATAATTGCCAAGGCTTCATCTAAGAAATTCAGACAACTTAAGACTATTACTACTTGGTGGAAAAGCAAGAGAAATAAGATGAAAGAAATACTAGTGAAAAATGAATAAAAATTGACAAGGCTTCATCTAAGAAATTCAGACAACTTAAGACTATTACTACTTGGTGGAAAAGCAAGAGAAATAAATTGAAAGAAATACTAGTCAAAAATGAATAATAATTGCCAAGGCTTCATCTAAGAAATTCAGACAACTTAAGACTATTACTACTTGGTGGAAAAGCAAGAGAAATAAGATGAAAGAAATACTAGTGAAAAATGAATAAAAATTGACAAGGCATCATCTAAGACATTCAGACAACTTAAGACTATTACTACTTGGTGGAAAAGCAAGAGAAATAAGATGAAAGAAATACTAGTGAAAAATGAATAAAAATTGACAAGGCTTCATATAAGAAATTCAGACAACTTAAGATTATTACTACTTGGTGGAAAAGTAAGAGAAATAATATGAAAGAAATACTAGTCAAAAATGAAAAATAATTGCCAAGGCTTCATCTAAGAAATTCCGACAACTTAAGATTATTACTACTTGGTGGAAAAGTAAGAGAAATAATATGAAAGAAATACTAGTGAAAAATGAATAATAATTGCGAAGGCTTCATCTAAGAAATTCAGACAACTTACGATTATTACTACTTGGTGGAAAAGTAAGAGAAATAATATGAAAGAAATACTAGTGAAAAATGAATAAAAATTGACAAGGCTTCATATAAGAAATTCAGACAACTTCAGACTATTACTGCTTGGTGGAAAAGCAAGAGAAATAAGATGAAAGAAATACTAGTCAAAAATGAATAATAATTGCCAAGGCTTCATCTAAGAAATTCAGACAACTTAAGATTATTACTACTTGGTGGAAAAGTAAGAGAAATAATATGAAAGAAATACTAGTGAAAAATGAATAATAATTGCGAAGGCTTCATCTAAGAAATTCAGACAACTTACGATTATTACTACTTGGTGGAAAAGCAAGAGAAATAAGATGAAAGAAATACTAGTCAAAAATGAATAATAATTGCCAAGGCTTCATCTAAGAAATTCAGACAACTTAAGACTATTACTACTTGGTGGAAAAGCAAGAGAAATAAGATGAAAGAAATACTAGTGAAAAATGAATAAAAATTGACAAGGCATCATCTAAGACATTCAGACAACTTAAGACTATTACTACTTGGTGGAAAAGCAAGAGAAATAAGATGAAAGAAATACTAGTGAAAAATGAATAAAAATTGACAAGGCTTCATATAAGAAATTCAGACAACTTAAGATTATTACTACTTGGTGGAAAAGTAAGAGAAATAATATGAAAGAAATACTAGTCAAAAATGAATAATAATTGCCAAGGCTTCATCTAAGAAATTCCGACAACTTAAGATTATTACTACTTGGTGGAAAAGTAAGAGAAATAATATGAAAGAAATACTAGTGAAAAATGAATAATAATTGCGAAGGCTTCATCTAAGAAATTCAGACAACTTACGATTATTACTACTTGGTGGAAAAGTAAGAGAAATAATATGAAAGAAATACTAGTGAAAAATGAATAAAAATTGACAAGGCTTCATATAAGAAATTCAGACAACTTCAGACTATTACTGCTTGGTGGAAAAGCAAGAGAAATAAGATGAAAGAAATACTAGTCAAAAATGAATAATAATTGCCAAGGCTTCATCTAAGAAATTCAGACAACTTAAGATTATTACTACTTGGTGGAAAAGTAAGAGAAATAATATGAAAGAAATACTAGTGAAAAATGAATAATAATTGCGAAGGCTTCATCTAAGAAATTCAGACAACTTACGATTATTACTACTTGGTGGAAAAGTAAGAGAAATAATATGAAAGAAATACTAGTGAAAAATGAATAATAATTGCCAAGGCTTCATCTAAGAAATTCAGACAACTTAAGATTATTACTACTTGGTGGAAAAGTAAGAGAAATAATATGGAAGAAATACTAGTGAAAAATGAATAATAATTGCCAAGGCTTCATCTAAGAAATTCAGACAACTTAAGATTATTACTACTTGGTGGAAAAGTAAGAGAAATAATATGAAAGAAATACTAGTGAAAAATGAATAATAATTGCCAAGGCTTCATCTAAGAAATTCAGACAACTTAAGACTATTAGTACTTGGTGGAAAAGCAAGAGAAATAAGATGAAAGAAATACTAGTCAAAAATGAATAAAAATTGACAAGGCTTCATCTAAGAAATTCAGACAACTTAAGACTATTACTACTTGGTTGTAAAGCAAGAGAAATAAGATTAAAGAAATACTAGTGAAAAATGAATAATAATTGCCAAGGCTTCATCTAAGAAATTCAGACAACTTAAGACTATTACTACTTGGTGGAAAAGCAAGAGAAATAAGATGAAAGAAATACTAGTCAAAAATGAATAATAATTGCCAAGGCTTCATCTAAGAAATTCAGACAACTTAAGTCTATTACTACTTGGTGGAAAAGCAAGAGAAATAAGATGAAAGAAATACTAGTCAAAAATGAATAATAATTGCCAAGGCTTCATCTAAGAAATTCAGACAACTTAAGACTATTACTACTTGGTGGAAAAGCAAGAGAAATAAGATGAAAGAAATACTAGTGAAAAATGAATAAAAATTGACAAGGCATCATCTAAGACATTCAGACAACTTAAGACTATTACTACTTGGTGGAAAAGCAAGAGAAATAAGATGAAAGAAATACTAGTGAAAAATGAATAAAAATTGACAAGGCTTCATATAAGAAATTCAGACAACTTAAGATTATTACTACTTGGTGGAAAAGTAAGAGAAATAATATGAAAGAAATACTAGTCAAAAATGAATAATAATTGCCAAGGCTTCATCTAAGAAATTCCGACAACTTAAGATTATTACTACTTGGTGGAAAAGTAAGAGAAATAATATGAAAGAAATACTAGTGAAAAATGAATAATAATTGCGAAGGCTTCATCTAAGAAATTCAGACAACTTACGATTATTACTACTTGGTGGAAAAGTAAGAGAAATAATATGAAAGAAATACTAGTGAAAAATGAATAAAAATTGACAAGGCTTCATATAAGAAATTCAGACAACTTCAGACTATTACTACTTGGTGGAAAAGCAAGAGAAATAAGATGAAAGAAATACTAGTCAAAAATGAATAATAATTGCCAAGGCTTCATCTAAGAAATTCAGACAACTTAAGATTATTACTACTTGGTGGAAAAGTAAGAGAAATAATATGAAAGAAATACTAGTGAAAAATGAATAATAATTGCGAAGGCTTCATCTAAGAAATTCAGACAACTTACGATTATTACTACTTGGTGGAAAAGTAAGAGAAATAATATGAAAGAAATACTAGTGAAAAATGAATAATAATTGCCAAGGCTTCATCTAAGAAATTCAGACAACTTAAGATTATTACTACTTGGTGGAAAAGTAAGAGAAATAATATGGAAGAAATACTAGTGAAAAATGAATAATAATTGCCAAGGCTTCATCTAAGAAATTCAGACAACTTAAGATTATTACTACTTGGTGGAAAAGTAAGAGAAATAATATGAAAGAAATACTAGTGAAAAATGAATAAAAATTGACAAGGCTTAATCTAAGAAATTCAGACAACTTAAGACTATTAGTACTTGGTGGAAAAGCAAGAGAAATAAGATGAAAGAAATACTAGTCAAAAATGAATAAAAATTGACAAGGCTTCATCTAAGAAATTCAGACAACTTAAGACTATTACTACTTGGTTGTAAAGCAAGAGAAATAAGATGAAAGAAATACTAGTGAAAAATGAATAATAATTGCCAAGGCTTCATCTAAGAAATTCAGACAACTTAAGACTATTACTACTTGGTGGAAAAGCAAGAGAAATAAGATGAAAGAAATACTAGTCAAAAATGAATAATAATTGCCAAGGCTTCATCTAAGAAATTCAGACAACTTAAGTCTATTACTACTTGGTGGAAAAGCAAGAGAAATAAGATGAAAGAAATACTAGTGAAAAATGAATAAAAATTGACAAGGCTTCATCTAAGAAATTCAGACAACTTAAGACTATTACTACTTGGTGGAAAAGCAAGAGAAATAAGATGAAAGAAATACTAGTGAAAAATGAATAAAAATTGACAAGGCTTCATCTAAGAAATTCAGACAACTTAAGACTATTACTACTTGGTGGAAAAGCAAGAGAAATAAGATGAAAGAAATACTAGTTAAAAATGAATAATAATAGACAAGCCTTCATCTAAGAAATTCAGACAACTTAAGGCTATTACTACTTGGTGGAAAAACAAGGGAAATAAGATGAAAGAAATACTAGTGAAAAATGAATAAAAATTGACAAGGCTTCATCTAAGAAATTCAGACAACTTAAGACTATTACTACTTGGTGGAAAAGCAAGAGAAATAAGATGAAAGAAATACTAGTCAAAAATGAATAATAATTGCCAAGGCTTCATCTAAGAAATTCAGACAACTTAAGATTATTACTACTTGGTGGAAAAGTAAGAGAAATAATATGAAAGAAATACTAGTGAAAAATGAATAATAATTGCGAAGGCTTCATCTAAGAAATTCAGACAACTTACGATTATTACTACTTGGTGGAAAAGTAAGAGAAATAATATGAAAGAAATACTAGTCAAAAATGAATAAAAATTGACAAGGCTTCATATAAGAAATTCAGACAACTTCAGACTATTACTACTTGGTGGAAAAGCAAGAGAAATAAGATGAAAGAAATACTAGTCAAAAATGAATAATAATTGCCAAGGCTTCATCTAAGAAATTCAGACAACTTAAGATTATTACTACTTGGTGGAAAAGTAAGAGAAATAATATGAAAGAAATACTACTGAAAAATGAATAATAATTGCGAAGGCTTCATCTAAGAAATTCAGACAACTTACGATTATTACTACTTGGTGGAAAAGTAAGAGAAATAATATGAAAGAAATACTAGTGAAAAATGAATAATAATTGCCAAGGCTTCATCTAAGAAATTCAGACAACTTAAGATTATTACTACTTGGTGGAAAAGTAAGAGAAATAATATGGAAGAAATACTAGTGAAAAATGAATAATAATTGCCAAGGCTTCATCTAAGAAATTCAGACAACTTAAGATTATTACTACTTGGTGGAAAAGTAAGAGAAATAATATGAAAGAAATACTAGTGAAAAATGAATAAAAATTGACAAGGCTTAATCTAAGAAATTCAGACAACTTAAGACTATTAGTACTTGGTGGAAAAGCAAGAGAAATAAGATGAAAGAAATACTAGTCAAAAATGAATAAAAATTGACAAGGCTTCATCTAAGAAATTCAGACAACTTAAGACTATTACTACTTGGTTGTAAAGCAAGAGAAATAAGATGAAAGAAATACTAGTGAAAAATGAATAATAATTGCCAAGGCTTCATCTAAGAAATTCAGACAACTTAAGACTATTACTACTTGGTGGAAAAGCAAGAGAAATAAGATGAAAGAAATACTAGTCAAAAATGAATAATAATTGCCAAGGCTTCATCTAAGAAATTCAGACAACTTAAGTCTATTACTACTTGGTGGAAAAGCAAGAGAAATAAGATGAAAGAAATACTAGTGAAAAATGAATAAAAATTGACAAGGCTTCATCTAAGAAATTCAGACAACTTAAGACTATTACTACTTGGTGGAAAAGCAAGAGAAATAAGATGAAAGAAATACTAGTGAAAAATGAATAAAAATTGACAAGGCTTCATCTAAGAAATTCAGACAACTTAAGACTATTACTACTTGGTGGAAAAGCAAGAGAAATAAGATGAAAGAAATACTAGTTAAAAATGAATAATAATAGACAAGCCTTCATCTAAGAAATTCAGACAACTTAAGGCTATTACTACTTGGTGGAAAAACAAGGGAAATAAGATGAAAGAAATACTAGTGAAAAATGAATAAAAATTGACAAGGCTTCATCTAAGAAATTCAGACAACTTAAGACTATTACTACTTGGTGGAAAAGCAAGAGAAATAAGATGAAAGAAATACTAGTCAAAAATGAATAATAATTGCCAAGGCTTCATCTAAGAAATTCAGACAACTTAAGATTATTACTACTTGGTGGAAAAGTAAGAGAAATAATATGAAAGAAATACTAGTGAAAAATGAATAATAATTGCGAAGGCTTCATCTAAGAAATTCAGACAACTTACGATTATTACTACTTGGTGGAAAAGTAAGAGAAATAATATGAAAGAAATACTAGTCAAAAATGAATAAAAATTGACAAGGCTTCATATAAGAAATTCAGACAACTTCAGACTATTACTACTTGGTGGAAAAGCAAGAGAAATAAGATGAAAGAAATACTAGTCAAAAATGAATAATAATTGCCAAGGCTTCATCTAAGAAATTCAGACAACTTAAGATTATTACTACTTGGTGGAAAAGTAAGAGAAATAATATGAAAGAAATACTACTGAAAAATGAATAATAATTGCGAAGGCTTCATCTAAGAAATTCAGACAACTTACGATTATTACTACTTGGTGGAAAAGTAAGAGAAATAATATGAAAGAAATACTAGTGAAAAATGAATAATAATTGCCAAGGCTTCATCTAAGAAATTCAGACAACTTAAGATTATTACTACTTGGTGGAAAAGTAAGAGAAATAATATGAAAGAAATACTAGTGAAAAATGAATAATGATTGACAAGGCTTCAACTTAGAAATTCAGACAACTTAAGATTATTACTACTTGGTGGAAAAGTAAGAGAAATAATATGAAAGAAATACTAGTGAAAAATGAATAAAAATTGACAAGGCTTCATCTAAGAAATTCAGACAACTTAAGACTATTACTACTTGGTGGAAAAGCAAGAGAAATAAGATGAAAGAAATACTAGTCAAAAATGAATAAAAATTGACAAGGCTTCATCTAAGAAATTCAGACAACTTAAGACTATTAATACTTGGTGGAAAAGCAAGAGAAATAAGATGAAAGAAATACTAGTCAAAAATGAATAATAATTGCCAAGGCTTCATCTAAGAAATTCAGACAACTTAAGACTATTACTACTTGGTGGAAAAGCAAGAGAAATAAGATGAAAGAAATACTATTCAAAAATGAATAATAATTGCCAAGGCTTCATCTAAGAAATTCAGACAACTTAAGTCTATTACTACTTGGTGGAAAAGCAAGAGAAATAAGATGAAAGAAATACTAGTGAAAAATGAATAAAAATTGACATGGCTTCATCTAAGAAATTCAGACAACTTAAGACTATTACTACTTGGTGGAAAAGCAAGAGAAATAAGATGAAAGAAATACTAGTGAAAAATGAATAAAAATTGACAAGGCTTCATCTAAGAAATTCAGACAACTTAAGACTATTACTACTTGGTGGAAAAGCAAGAGAAATAAGATGAAAGAAATACTAGTTAAAAATGAATAATAATAGACAAGGCTTCATCTAAGAAATTCAGACAACTTCAGGCTATTACTACTTGGTGGAAAAACAAGAGAAATAAGATGAAAGAAATACTAGTGAAAAATGAATAAAAATTGACAAGGCTTCATCTAAGAAATTCAGACAACTTAAGACTATTACTACTTGGTGGAAAAGCAAGAGAAATAAGATGAAAGAAATACTAGTGAAAAATGAATAATAATTGCCAAGGCTTCATCTAAGAAATTCAGACAACTTAAGACTATTACTACTTGGTGGAAAAGCAAGAGAAATAAGATGAAAGAAATACTAGTCAAAAATGAATAAAAATTGACAAGGCTTCATCTAAGAAATTCAGACAACTTAAGACTATTACTACTTGGTTGAAAAGCAAGAGAAATAAGAAGAAAGAAATACTAGTGAAAAATAAATAATAATTGACAAGGCTTCATCTAAGAAATTCAGACAACTTAAGACTATTACTACTTGGTGGAAAAGCAAGAGAAATAAGATGAAAGAAATACTAGTGAAAAATGAATAAATTTGACAAGGCTTCATTTAAGAAATTCAGACAACTTAAGACTATTACTACTTGGTGGAAAAGCAAGAGAAATAAGATGAAAGAAATACTAGTTAAAAATGAATAATAATAGACAAGGCTTCATCTAAGAAATTCAGACAACTTAAGGCTATTACTACTTGGTGGAAAAGCAAGGGAAATAAGATGAAAGAAATACTAGTGAAAAATGAATAAAAATTGACAAGGCTTCATCTAAGAAATTCAGACAACTTAAGACTATTACTACTTGGTGGAAAAGCAAGAGAAATAAGATGAAAGAAATACCAGTGAAAAATGAATAATAATAGCCAAGGCTTCATCTAAGAAATTCAGACAACTTAAGACTATTACTACTTGGTGGAAAAACAGGAGAAATAAGATGAAAGAAATACTAGTGAAAAATGAATAAAAATTGACAAGGCTTCATCTAAGAAATTCAGACAACTTAAGACTATTACTACTTGGTGGAAAAGCAAGAGAAATAAGATGAAAGAAATACTAGTTAAAAATGAATAATAATAGACAAGGCTTCATCTAAGAAATTCAGACAACTTAAGACTATTACTACTTGGTTGAAAAGCAAGAGAAATAAGAAGAAAGAAATACGAGTGAAAAATGAATAATAATTGACAAGGCTTCATCTAAGAAATTCAGACAACTTAAGACTATTACTACTTGGTTGAAAAGCAAGAGAAATAAGATGAAAGAAATGCTAGTGAAAAATGAATAAAAATTGACAAGGCTTCATCTAAGAAATTCAGACAACTTAAGACTATTACTACTTGGTGGAAAAGCAAGAGAAATAAGATGAAAGAAATACTAGTTAAAAATGAATAATAATAGACAAGGCTTCATCTAAGAAATTCAGACAACTTAAGGCTATTACTACTTGGTGGAAAAACAAGAGAAATAAGATGAAAGAAATACTAGTGAAAAATGAATAAAAATTGACAAGGCTTCGTCTAAGAAATTCAGACAAATTAAGACTATTACTACTTGGTGGAAAAACAGGAGAAATAAGATGAAAGAAATACTAGTGAAAAATGAATAAAAATTGACAAGGCTTCATCTAAGAAATTCAGACAACTTAAGACTATTACTACTTGGTGGAAAAGCAAGAGAAATAAGATGAAAGAAATACTAGTTAAAAATGAATAATAATAGACAAGGCTTCATCTAAGAAATTCAGACAACTTAAGGCTATTACTACTTGGTGGAAAAGCAAGGGAAATAAGATGAAAGAAATACAAGTGAAAAATGAATAAAAATTGACAAGGCTTCATCTAAGAAATTCAGACAACTTAAGACTATTACTACTTGGTGGAAAAGCAAGAGAAATAAGATGAAAGAAATACCAGTGAAAAATGAATAATAATAGCCAAGGCTTCATCTAAGAAATTCAGACAACTTAAGACTATTACTACTTGGTGGAAAAACAGGAGAAATAAGATGAAAGAAATACTAGTGAAAAATGAATAAAAATTGACAAGGCTTCATCTAAGAAATTCAGACAACTTAAGACTATTACTACTTGGTGGAAAAGCAAGAGAAATAAGATGAAAGAAATACTAGTCAAAAATGAATAATAATTGCCAAGGCTTCATCTAAGAAATTCAGACAACTTAAGACTATTACTACTTGGTGGAAAAGCAAGAGAAATAAGATGAAAGAAATACTAGTCAAAAATGAATAATAATTGCCAAGGCTTCATCTAAGAAATTCAGACAACTTAAGACTATTACTACTTGGTGGAAAAGCAAGAGAAATAAGATGAAAGAAATACTAGTCAAAAATGAATAAAAATTGACAAAGCTTCATCTAAGAAATTCAGACAACTTAAGACTATTACTACTTGGTTGAAAAGCAAGAGAAATAAGAAGAAAGAAATACTAGTGAAAAATGAATAATAATTGACAAGGCTTCATCTAAGAAATTCAGACAACTTAAGACTATTACTACTTGGTGGAAAAGCAAGAGAAATAAGATGAAAGAAATACTAGTCAAAAATAAATAAAAATTGACAAGGCTTCATCTAAGAAATTCAGACAACTTAAGACTATTACTACTTGGTGGAAAAGCAAGAGAAATAAGATGAAAGAAATACCAGTGAAAAATGAATAATAATAGCCAAGGCTTCATCTAAGAAATTCAGACAACTTAAGACTATTACTACTTGGTGGAAAAACAGGAGAAATAAGATGAAAGAAATACTAGTGAAAAATGAATAAAAATTGACAAGGCTTCATCTAAGAAATTCAGACAACTTAAGACTATTACTACTTGGTGGAAAAGCAAGAGAAATAAGATGAAAGAAATACCAGTGAAAAATGAATAATAATAGCCAAGGCTTCATCTAAGAAATTCAGACAACTTAAGACTATTACTACTTGGTGGAAAAACAGGAGAAATAAGATGAAAGAAATACTAGTGAAAAATGAATAAAAATTGACAAGGCTTCATCTAAGAAATTCAGACAACTTAAGACTATTACTACTTGGTGGAAAAGCAAGAGAAATAAGATGAAAGAAATACTAGTCAAAAATGAATAATAATTGCCAAGGCTTCATCTAAGAAATTCAGACAACTTAAGACTATTACTACTTGGTGGAAAAGCAAGAGAAATAAGATGAAAGAAATACTAGTCAAAAATGAATAATAATTGCCAAGGCTTCATCTAAGAAATTCAGACAACTTAAGACTATTACTACTTGGTTGAAAAGCAAGAGAAATAAGAAGAAAGAAATACTAGTGAAAAATGAATAATAATTGACAAGGCTTCATCTAAGAAATTCAGACAACTTAAGACTATTACTACTTGGTGGAAAAGCAAGAGAAATAAGATGAAAGAAATACTAGTCAAAAATAAATAAAAATTGACAAGGCTTCATCTAAGAAATTCAGACAACTTAAGACTATTACTACTTGGTGGAAAAGCAAGAGAAATAAGATGAAAGAAATACCAGTGAAAAATGAATAATAATAGCCAAGGCTTCATCTAAGAAATTCAGACAACTTAAGACTATTACTACTTGGTGGAAAAACAGGAGAAATAAGATGAAAGAAATACTAGTGAAAAATGAATAAAAATTGACAAGGCTTCATCTAAGAAATTCAGACAACTTAAGACTATTACTACTTGGTGGAAAAGCAAGAGAAATAAGATGAAAGAAATACTAGTGAAAAATGAATAATAATTGCCAAGGCTTCATCTAAGAAATTCAGACAACTTAAGACTATTACTACTTGGTGGAAAAGCAAGAGAAATAAGATGAAAGAAATACTAGTCAAAAATGAATAAAAATTGACAAGGCTTCATCTAAGAAATTCAGACAACTTAAGACTATTACTACTTGGTTGAAAAGCAAGAGAAATAAGAAGAAAGAAATACTAGTGAAAAATGAATAATAATTGACAAGGCTTCATCTAAGAAATTCAGACAACTTAAGACTATTACTACTTGGTGGAAAAGCAAGAGAAATAAGATGAAAGAAATACTAGTCAAAAATGAATAAAAATTGACAAGGCTTCATCTAAGAAATTCAGACAACTTAAGACTATTACTATTTGGTGGAAAAGCAAGAGAAATAAGATGAAAGAAATACTAGTTAAAAATGAATAATAATAGACAAGGCTTCATCTAAGAAATTCAGGCAACTTAAGACTATTACTACTTGGTGGAAAAGCAAGAGAGATAAGATGAAAGAAATACCAGTGAAAAATGAATAATAATAGCCAAGGCTTCAGCTGAGAAATTCAGACAACTTAAGACTATTACTACTTGGTGGAAAAACAAGAGAAATAAGATGAAAGAAATACTAGTGAAAAATGAATAATGATTGACAAGGCTTCATCTAAGAAATTCAGACAACTTAAGACTATTACTACTTGGTGGAAAAGCAAGAGAAATAAGATGAAAGAAATACTAGTCAAAAATGAATAAAAATTGACAAGGCTTCATCTAAGAAATTCAGACAACTTAAGACTATTACTACTTGGTGGAAAAGCAAGAGAAATAAGATGAAAGAAATACTAGTCAAAAATGAATAATAATTGCCAAGGCTTCATCTAAGAAATTCAGACAACTTAAGACTATTACTACTTGGTGGAAAAGCAAGAGAAATAAGATGAAAGAAATACTAGTCAAAAATGAATAATAATTGCCAAGGCTTCATCTAAGAAATTCAGACAACTTAAAACTATTACTACTTGGTGGAAAAGCAAGAGAAATAAGATGAAAGAAATACTAGTCAAAAATGAATAATAATTGCCAAGGCTTCATCTAAGAAATTCAGACAACTTAAGACTATTACTACTTGGTGGAAAAGCAAGAGAAATAAGATGAAAGAAATACTAGTGAAAAATGAATAAAAATTGACAAGGCTTCATCTAAGAAATTCAGACAACTTAAGACTATTACTACTTGGTGGAAAAGCAAGAGAAATAAGATGAAAGAAATACTAGTCAAAAATGAATAATAATTGCCAAGGCTTCATCTAAGAAATTCAGACAACTTAAGACTATTACTACTTGGTGGAAAAGCAAGAGAAATAAGATGAAAGAAATACTAGTGAAAAATGAATAAAAATTGACAAGGCATCATCTAAGAAATTCAGACAACTTAAGACTATTACTACTTGGTGGAAAAGCAAGAGAAATAAGATGAAAGAAATACTAGTGAAAAATGAATAAAAATTGACAATGCTTCATATAAGAAATTCAGACAACTTCAGACTATTACTACTTGGTGGAAAAGCAAGAGAAATAAGATGAAAGAAATACTAGTCAAAAATGAATAATAATTGCCAAGGCTTCATCTAAGAAATTCAGACAACTTAAGATTATTACTACTTGGTGGAAAAGTAAGAGAAATAATATGAAAGAAATACTAGTGAAAAATGAATAATAATTGCGAAGGCTTCATCTAAGAAATTCAGACAACTTACGATTATTACTACTTGGTGGAAAAGTAAGAGAAATAATATGAAAGAAATACTAGTGAAAAATGAATAATAATTGCCAAGGCTTCATCTAAGAAATTCAGACAACTTAAGATTATTACTACTTGGTGGAAAAGTAAGAGAAATAATATGAAAGAAATACTAGTGTAAAATGAATAATAATTGCCAAGGCTTCATCTAAGAAATTCAGACAACTTAAGATTATTACTACTTGGTGGAAAAGTAAGAGAAATAATATGAAAGAAATACTAGTGAAAAATGAATAATAATTGCCAAGGCTTCATCTAAGAAATTCAGACAACTTAAAACTATTACTACTTGGTGGAAAAGCAAGAGAAATAAGATGAAAGAAATACTAGTGAAAAATGAATAATAATTGCCAAGGCTTCATCTAAGAAATTCAGACAACTTAAGATTATTACTACTTGGTGGAAAAGTAAGAGAAATAATATGAAAGAAATACTAGTGAAAAATGAATAAAAATTGACAAGGCTTCATCTAAGAAATTCAGACAACTTAAGACTATTTGTACTTGGTGGAAAAGCAAGAGAAATAAGATGAAAGAAATACTAGTCAAAAATGAATAAAAATTGACAAGGCTTCATCTAAGAAATTCAGACAACTTAAGACTATTACTACTTGGTGGAAAAGCAAGAGAAATAAGATGAAAGAAATACTAGTGAAAAATGAATAATAATTGCCAAGGCTTCATCTAAGAAATTCAGACAACTTAAGACTATTACTACTTGGTGGAAAAGCAAGAGAAATAAGATGAAAGAAATACTAGTCAAAAATGAATAAAAATTGACAAGGCTTCATCTAAGAAATTCAGACAACTTAAGACTATTACTACTTGGTGGAAAAGCAAGAGAAATAAGATGAAAGAAATACTAGTCAAAAATGAATAATAATTGCCAAGGCTTCATCTAAGAAATTCAGACAACTTAAGACTATTACTACTTGGTGGAAAAGCAAGAGAAATAAGATGAAAGAAATACTAGTCAAAAATGAATAATAATTGCCAAGGCTTCATCTAAGAAATTCAGACAACTTAAAACTATTACTACTTGGTGGAAAAGCAAGAGAAATAAGATGAAAGAAATACTAGTCAAAAATGAATAATAATTGCCAAGGCTTCATCTAAGAAATTCAGACAACTTAAGACTATTACTACTTGGTGGAAAAGCAAGAGAAATAAGATGAAAGAAATACTAGTGAAAAATGAATAAAAATTGACAAGGCTTCATCTAAGAAATTCAGACAACTTAAGACTATTACTACTTGGTGGAAAAGCAAGAGAAATAAGATGAAAGAAATACTAGTCAAAAATGAATAATAATTGCCAAGGCTTCATCTAAGAAATTCAGACAACTTAAGACTATTACTACTTGGTGGAAAAGCAAGAGAAATAAGATGAAAGAAATACTAGTGAAAAATGAATAAAAATTGACAAGGCATCATCTAAGAAATTCAGACAACTTAAGACTATTACTACTTGGTGGAAAAGCAAGAGAAATAAGATGAAAGAAATACTAGTGAAAAATGAATAAAAATTGACAATGCTTCATATAAGAAATTCAGACAACTTCAGACTATTACTACTTGGTGGAAAAGCAAGAGAAATAAGATGAAAGAAATACTAGTCAAAAATGAATAATAATTGCCAAGGCTTCATCTAAGAAATTCAGACAACTTAAGATTATTACTACTTGGTGGAAAAGTAAGAGAAATAATATGAAAGAAATACTAGTGAAAAATGAATAATAATTGCGAAGGCTTCATCTAAGAAATTCAGACAACTTACGATTATTACTACTTGGTGGAAAAGTAAGAGAAATAATATGAAAGAAATACTAGTGAAAAATGAATAATAATTGCCAAGGCTTCATCTAAGAAATTCAGACAACTTAAGATTATTACTACTTGGTGGAAAAGTAAGAGAAATAATATGAAAGAAATACTAGTGTAAAATGAATAATAATTGCCAAGGCTTCATCTAAGAAATTCAGACAACTTAAGATTATTACTACTTGGTGGAAAAGTAAGAGAAATAATATGAAAGAAATACTAGTGAAAAATGAATAATAATTGCCAAGGCTTCATCTAAGAAATTCAGACAACTTAAAACTATTACTACTTGGTGGAAAAGCAAGAGAAATAAGATGAAAGAAATACTAGTGAAAAATGAATAATAATTGCCAAGGCTTCATCTAAGAAATTCAGACAACTTAAGATTATTACTACTTGGTGGAAAAGTAAGAGAAATAATATGAAAGAAATACTAGTGAAAAATGAATAAAAATTGACAAGGCTTCATCTAAGAAATTCAGACAACTTAAGACTATTTGTACTTGGTGGAAAAGCAAGAGAAATAAGATGAAAGAAATACTAGTCAAAAATGAATAAAAATTGACAAGGCTTCATCTAAGAAATTCAGACAACTTAAGACTATTACTACTTGGTGGAAAAGCAAGAGAAATAAGATGAAAGAAATACTAGTCAAAAATGAATAATAATTGCCAAGGCTTCATCTAAGAAATTCAGACAACTTAAGACTATTACTACTTGGTGGAAAAGCAAGAGAAATAAGATGAAAGAAATACTAGTCAAAAATGAATAATAATTGCCAAGGCTTCATCTAAGAAATTCAGACAACTTAAGTCTATTACTACTTGGTGGAAAAGCAAGAGAAATAAGATGAAAGAAATACTAGTGAAAAATGAATAAAAATTGACAAGGCTTCATCTAAGAAATTCAGACAACTTAAGACTATTACTACTTGGTGGAAAAGCAAGAGAAATAAGATGAAAGAAATACTAGTGAAAAATGAATAAAAATTGACAAGGCTTCATCTAAGAAATTCAGACAACTTAAGACTATTACTACTTGGTGGAAAAGCAAGAGAAATAAGATGAAAGAAATACTAGTTAAAAATGAATAATAATAGACAAGGCTTCATCTAAGAAATTCAGACAACTTAAGGCTATTACTACTTGGTGGAAAAACAAGAGAAATAAGATGAAAGAAATACTAGTGAAAAATGAATAAAAATTGACAAGGCTTCATCTAAGAAATTCAGACAACTTAAGACTATTACTACTTGGTGGAAAAGCAAGAGAAATAAGATGAAAGAAATACTAGTCAAAAATGAATAATAATTGCCAAGGCTTCATCTAAGAAATTCAGACAACTTAAGATTATTACTACTTGGTGGAAAAGTAAGAGAAATAATATGAAAGAAATACTAGTGAAAAATGAATAATAATTGCGAAGGCTTCATCTAAGTAATTCAGACAACTTACGATTATTACTACTTGGTGGAAAAGTAAGAGAAATAATATGAAAGAAATACTAGTGAAAAATGAATAAAAATTGACAAGGCTTCATATAAGAAATTCAGACAACTTCAGACTATTACTACTAGGTGGAAAAGCAAGAGAAATAAGATGAAAGAAATACTAGTCAAAAATGAATAATAATTGCCAAGGCTTCATCTAAGAAATTCAGACAACTTAAGATTATTACTACTTGGTGGAAAAGTAAGAGAAATAATATGAAAGAAATACTACTGAAAAATGAATAATAATTGCGAAGGCTTCATCTAAGAAATTCAGACAACTTAAGATTATTACTACTTGGTGGAAAAGTAAGAGAAATAATATGAAAGAAATACTAGTGAAAAATGAATAATAATTGCCAAGGCTTCATCTAAGAAATACAGACAACTTAAGATTATTACTACTTGGTGGAAAAGTAAGAGAAATAATATGAAAGAAATACTAGTGAAAAATGAATAATGATTGACAAGGCTTCAACTTAGAAATTCAGACAACTTAAGATTATTACTACTTGGTGGAAAAGTAAGAGGAATAATATGAAAGAAATACTAGTGAAAAATGAATAAAAATTGACAAGGCTTCATCTAAGAAATTCAGACAACTTAAGACTATTACTACTTGGTGGAAAAGCAAGAGAAATAAGATGAAAGAAATACTAGTCAAAAATGAATAAAAATTGACAAGGCTTCATCTAAGAAATTCAGACAACTTAAGACTATTAATACTTGGTGGAAAAGCAAGAGAAATAAGATGAAAGAAATACTAGTCAAAAATGAATAATAATTGCCAAGGCTTCATCTAAGAAATTCAGACAACTTAAGACTATTACTACTTGGTGGAAAAGCAAGAGAAATAAGATGAAAGAAATACTAGTCAAAAATGAATAATAATTGCCAAGGCTTCATCTAAGAAATTCAGACAAGTTAAGTCTATTACTACTTGGTGGAAAAGCAAGAGAAATAAGATGAAAGAAATACTAGTGAAAAATGAATAAAAATTGACAAGGCTTCATCTAAGAAATTCAGACAACTTAAGACTATTACTACTTGGTGGAAAAGCAAGAGAAATAAGATGAAAGAAATACTAGTGAAAAATGAATAAAAATTGACAAGGCTTCATCTAAGAAATTCAGACAACTTAAGACTATTACTACTTGGTGGAAAAGCAAGAGAAATAAGATGAAAGAAATACTAGTTAAAAATGAATAATAATAGACAAGGCTTCATCTAAGAAATTCAGACAACTTAAGGCTATTACTACTTGGTGGAAAAACAAGAGAAATAAGATGAAAGAAATACTAGTGAAAAATGAATAAAAATTGACAAGGCTTCATCTAAGAAATTCAGACAACTTAAGACTATTACTACTTGGTGGAAAAGCAAGAGAAATAAGATGAAAGAAATACTAGTGAAAAATGAATAATAATTGCCAAGGCTTCATCTAAGAAATTCAGACAACTTAAGACTATTACTACATGGTGGAAAAGCAAGAGAAATAAGATGAAAGAAATACTAGTCAAAAATGAATAAAAATTGACAAGGCTTCATCTAAGAAATTCAGATAACTTAAGACTATTACTACTTGGTTGAAAAGCAAGAGAAATAAGAAGAAAGAAATACTAGTGAAAAATAAATAATAATTGACAAGGCTTCATCTAAGAAATTCAGACAACTTAAGATTATTACTACTTGGTGGAAAAGTAAGAGAAATAATATGAAAGAAATACTAGTGAAAAATGAATAATAATTGCCAAGGCTTCATCTAAGAAATTCAGACAACTTAAGATTATTACTACTTGGTGGAAAAGTAAGAGAAATAATATGAAAGAAATACTAGTGAAAAATGAATAATGATTGACAAGGCTTCAACTTAGAAATTCAGACAACTTAAGATTATTACTACTTGGTGGAAAAGTAAGAGAAATAATATGAAAGAAATACTAGTGAAAAATGAATAAAAATTGACAAGGCTTCATCTAAGAAATTCAGACAACTTAAGACTATTACTACTTGGTGGAAAAGCAAGAGAAATAAGATGAAAGAAATACTAGTCAAAAATGAATAAAAATTGACAAGGCTTCATCTAAGAAATTCAGACAACTTAAGACTATTAATACTTGGTGGAAAAGCAAGAGAAATAAGATGAAAGAAATACTAGTCAAAAATGAATAATAATTGCCAAGGCTTCATCTAAGAAATTCAGACAACTTAAGACTATTACTACTTGGTGGAAAAGCAAGAGAAATAAGATGAAAGAAATACTAGTCAAAAATGAATAATAATTGCCAAGGCTTCATCTAAGAAATTCAGACAAGTTAAGTCTATTACTACTTGGTGGAAAAGCAAGAGAAATAAGATGAAAGAAATACTAGTGAAAAATGAATAAAAATTGACAAGGCTTCATCTAAGAAATTCAGACAACTTAAGACTATTACTACTTGGTGGAAAAGCAAGAGAAATAAGATGAAAGAAATACTAGTGAAAAATGAATAAAAATTGACAAGGCTTCATCTAAGAAATTCAGACAACTTAAGACTATTACTACTTGGTGGAAAAGCAAGAGAAATAAGATGAAAGAAATACTAGTTAAAAATGAATAATAATAGACAAGGCTTCATCTAAGAAATTCAGACAACTTAAGGCTATTACTACTTGGTGGAAAAACAAGAGAAATATGATGAAAGAAATACTAGTGAAAAATGAATAAAAATTGACAAGGCTTCATCTAAGAAATTCAGACAACTTAAGACTATTACTACTTGGTGGAAAAGCAAGAGAAATAAGATGAAAGAAATACTAGTGAAAAATGAATAATAATTGCCAAGGCTTCATCTAAGAAATTCAGACAACTTAAGACTATTACTACTTGGTGGAAAAGCAAGAGAAATAAGATGAAAGAAATACTAGTCAAAAATGAATAATAATTGCCCAGGCTTCATCTAAGAAATTCAGACAACTTAAGACTATTACTACTTGGTGGAAAAGCAAGAGAAATAAGATGAAAGAAATACTAGTGAAAAATGAATAATAATTGCCAAGGCTTCATCTAAGAAATTCAGACAACTTAAGACTATTACTACTTGATGGAAAAGCAAGAGAAATAAGATGAAAGAAATACTAGTCAAAAATGAATAAAAATTGACAAGGCTTCATCTAAGAAATTCAGACAACTTAAGACTATTACTACTTGGTTGAAAAGCAAGAGAAATAAGAAGAAAGAAATACTAGTGAAAAATGAATAATAATTGACAAGGCTTCATCTAAGAAATTCAGACAACTTAAGACTATTACTACTTGGTGGAAAAGTAAGAGAAATAATATGAAAGAAATACTAGTGAAAAATGAATAATAATTGCGAAGGCTTCATCTAAGAAATTCAGACAACTTACGATTATTACTACTTGGTGGAAAAGTAAGAGAAATAATATGAAAGAAATACTAGTGAAAAATGAATAATAATTGCCAAGGCTTCATCTAAGAAATTCAGACAACTTAAGATTATTACTACTTGGTGGAAAAGTAAGAGAAATAATATGAAAGAAATACTAGTGTAAAATGAATAATAATTGCCAAGGCTTCATCTAAGAAATTCAGACAACTTAAGATTATTACTACTTGGTGGAAAAGTAAGAGAAATAATATGAAAGAAATACTAGTGAAAAATGAATAATAATTGCCAAGGCTTCATCTAAGAAATTCAGACAACTTAAAACTATTACTACTTGGTGGAAAAGCAAGAGAAATAAGATGAAAGAAATACTAGTGAAAAATGAATAATAATTGCCAAGGCTTCATCTAAGAAATTCAGACAACTTAAGATTATTACTACTTGGTGGAAAAGTAAGAGAAATAATATGAAAGAAATACTAGTGAAAAATGAATAAAAATTGACAAGGCTTCATCTAAGAAATTCAGACAACTTAAGACTATTTGTACTTGGTGGAAAAGCAAGAGAAATAAGATGAAAGAAATACTAGTCAAAAATGAATAAAAATTGACAAGGCTTCATCTAAGAAATTCAGACAACTTAAGACTATTACTACTTGGTGGAAAAGCAAGAGAAATAAGATGAAAGAAATACTAGTCAAAAATGAATAATAATTGCCAAGGCTTCATCTAAGAAATTCAGACAACTTAAGACTATTACTACTTGGTGGAAAAGCAAGAGAAATAAGATGAAAGAAATACTAGTCAAAAATGAATAATAATTGCCAAGGCTTCATCTAAGAAATTCAGACAACTTAAGTCTATTACTACTTGGTGGAAAAGCAAGAGAAATAAGATGAAAGAAATACTAGTGAAAAATGAATAAAAATTGACAAGGCTTCATCTAAGAAATTCAGACAACTTAAGACTATTACTACTTGGTGGAAAAGCAAGAGAAATAAGATGAAAGAAATACTAGTGAAAAATGAATAAAAATTGACAAGGCTTCATCTAAGAAATTCAGACAACTTAAGACTATTACTACTTGGTGGAAAAGCAAGAGAAATAAGATGAAAGAAATACTAGTTAAAAATGAATAATAATAGACAAGGCTTCATCTAAGAAATTCAGACAACTTAAGGCTATTACTACTTGGTGGAAAAACAAGAGAAATAAGATGAAAGAAATACTAGTGAAAAATGAATAAAAATTGACAAGGCTTCATCTAAGAAATTCAGACAACTTAAGACTATTACTACTTGATGGAAAAGCAAGAGAAATAAGATGAAAGAAATACTAGTCAAAAATGAATAATAATTGCCAAGGCTTCATCTAAGAAATTCAGACAACTTAAGATTATTACTACTTGGTGGAAAAGTAAGAGAAATAATATGAAAGAAATACTAGTGAAAAATGAATAATAATTGCGAAGGCTTCATCTAAGTAATTCAGACAACTTACGATTATTACTACTTGGTGGAAAAGTAAGAGAAATAATATGAAAGAAATACTAGTGAAAAATGAATAAAAATTGACAAGTCTTCATATAAGAAATTCAGACAACTTCAGACTATTACTACTAGGTGGAAAAGCAAGAGAAATAAGATGAAAGAAATACTAGTCAAAAATGAATAATAATTGCCAAGGCTTCATCTAAGAAATTCAGACAACTTAAGATTATTACTACTTGGTGGAAAAGTAAGAGAAATAATATGAAAGAAATACTACTGAAAAATGAATAATAATTGCGAAGGCTTCATCTAAGAAATTCAGACAACTTAAGATTATTACTACTTGGTGGAAAAGTAAGAGAAATAATATGAAAGAAATACTAGTGAAAAATGAATAATAATTGCCAAGGCTTCATCTAAGAAATACAGACAACTTAAGATTATTACTACTTGGTGGAAAAGTAAGAGAAATAATATGAAAGAAATACTATTGAAAAATGAATAATGATTGACAAGGCTTCAACTTAGAAATTCAGACAACTTAAGATTATTACTACTTGGTGGAAAAGTAAGAGGAATAATATGAAAGAAATACTAGTGAAAAATGAATAAAAATTGACAAGGCTTCATCTAAGAAATTCAGACAACTTAAGACTATTACTACTTGGTGGAAAAGCAAGAGAAATAAGATGAAAGAAATACTAGTCAAAAATGAATAAAAATTGACAAGGCTTCATCTAAGAAATTCAGACAACTTAAGACTATTAATACTTGGTGGAAAAGCAAGAGAAATAAGATGAAAGAAATACTAGTCAAAAATGAATAATAATTGCCAAGGCTTCATCTAAGAAATTCAGACAACTTAAGACTATTACTACTTGGTGGAAAAGCAAGAGAAATAAGATGAAAGAAATACTAGTCAAAAATGAATAATAATTGCCAAGGCTTCATCTAAGAAATTCAGACAAGTTAAGTCTATTACTACTTGGTGGAAAAGCAAGAGAAATAAGATGAAAGAAATACTAGTGAAAAATGAATAAAAATTGACAAGGCTTCATCTAAGAAATTCAGACAACTTAAGACTATTACTACTTGGTGGAAAAGCAAGAGAAATAAGATGAAAGAAATACTAGTGAAAAATGAATAAAAATTGACAAGGCTTCATCTAAGAAATTCAGACAACTTAAGACTATTACTACTTGGTGGAAAAGCAAGAGAAATAAGATGAAAGAAATACTAGTTAAAAATGAATAATAATAGACAAGGCTTCATCTAAGAAATTCAGACAACTTAAGGCTATTACTACTTGGTGGAAAAACAAGAGAAATAAGATGAAAGAAATACTAGTGAAAAATGAATAAAAATTGACAAGGCTTCATCTAAGAAATTCAGACAACTTAAGACTATTACTACTTGGTGGAAAAGCAAGAGAAATAAGATGAAAGAAATACTAGTGAAAAATGAATAATAATTGCCAAGGCTTCATCTAAGAAATTCAGACAACTTAAGACTATTACTACTTGGTGGAAAAGCAAGAGAAATAAGATGAAAGAAATACTAGTCAAAAATGAATAAAAATTGACAAGGCTTCATCTAAGAAATTCAGATAACTTAAGACTATTACTACTTGGTTGAAAAGCAAGAGAAATAAGAAGAAAGAAATACTAGTGAAAAATAAATAATAATTGACAAGGCTTCATCTAAGAAATTCAGACAACTTAAGATTATTACTACTTGGTGGAAAAGTAAGAGAAATAATATGAAAGAAATACTAGTGAAAAATGAATAATAATTGCCAAGGCTTCATCTAAGAAATTCAGACAACTTAAGATTATTACTACTTGGTGGAAAAGTAAGAGAAATAATATGAAAGAAATACTAGTGAAAAATGAATAATGATTGACAAGGCTTCAACTTAGAAATTCAGACAACTTAAGATTATTACTACTTGGTGGAAAAGTAAGAGAAATAATATGAAAGAAATACTAGTGAAAAATGAATAAAAATTGACAAGGCTTCATCTAAGAAATTCAGACAACTTAAGACTATTACTACTTGGTGGAAAAGCAAGAGAAATAAGATGAAAGAAATACTAGTCAAAAATGAATAAAAATTGACAAGGCTTCATCTAAGAAATTCAGACAACTTAAGACTATTAATACTTGGTGGAAAAGCAAGAGAAATAAGATGAAAGAAATACTAGTCAAAAATGAATAATAATTGCCAAGGCTTCATCTAAGAAATTCAGACAACTTAAGACTATTACTACTTGGTGGAAAAGCAAGAGAAATAAGATGAAAGAAATACTAGTCAAAAATGAATAATAATTGCCAAGGCTTCATCTAAGAAATTCAGACAACTTAAGTCTATTACTACTTGCTGGAAAAGCAAGAGAAATAAGATGAAAGAAATACTAGTGAAAAATGAATAAAAATTGACAAGGCTTCATCTAAGAAATTCAGACAACTTAAGACTATTACTACTTGGTGGAAAAGCAAGAGAAATAAGATGAAAGAAATACTAGTGAAAAATGAATAAAAATTGACAAGGCTTCATCTAAGAAATTCAGACAACTTAAGACTATTACTACTTGGTGGAAAAGCAAGAGAAATAAGATGAAAGAAATACTAGTTAAAAATGAATAATAATAGACAAGGCTTCATCTAAGAAATTCAGACAACTTAAGGCTATTACTACTTGGTGGAAAAACAAGAGAAATATGATGAAAGAAATACTAGTGAAAAATGAATAAAAATTGACAAGGCTTCATCTAAGAAATTCAGACAACTTAAGACTATTACTACTTGGTGGAAAAGCAAGAGAAATAAGATGAAAGAAATACTAGTGAAAAATGAATAATAATTGCCAAGGCTTCATCTAAGAAATTCAGACAACTTAAGACTATTACTACTTGGTGGAAAAGCAAGAGAAATAAGATGAAAGAAATACTAGTCAAAAATGAATAATAATTGCCCAGGCTTCATCTAAGAAATTCAGACAACTTAAGACTATTACTACTTGGTGGAAAAGCAAGAGAAATAAGATGAAAGAAATACTAGTGAAAAATGAATAATAATTGCCAAGGCTTCATCTAAGAAATTCAGACAACTTAAGACTATTACTACTTGATGGAAAAGCAAGAGAAATAAGATGAAAGAAATACTAGTCAAAAATGAATAAAAATTGACAAGGCTTCATCTAAGAAATTCAGACAACTTAAGACTATTACTACTTGGTTGAAAAGCAAGAGAAATAAGAAGAAAGAAATACTAGTGAAAAATGAATAATAATTGACAAGGCTTCATCTAAGAAATTCAGACAACTTAAGACTATTACTACTTGGTGGAAAAGCAAGAGAAATAAGATTAAAGAAATACTAGTCAAAAATGAATAAAAATTGACAAGGCTTCATCTAAGAAATTCAGACAACTTAAGACTATTACTACTTGGTGGAAAAGCAAGAGAAATAAGATGAAAGAAATACTAGTTAAAAATGAATAATAATAGACAAGGCTTCATCTAAGAAATTCAGACAACTTAAGGCTATTACTACTTGGTGGAAAAACAAGAGAAATAAGATGAAAGAAATACTAGTGAAAAATGAATAAAAATTGACAAGGCTTCGTCTAAGAAATTCAGACAAATTAAGACTATTACTACTTGGTGGAAAAACAGGAGAAATAAGATGAAAGAAATACTAGTGAAAAATGAATAAAAATTGACAAGGCTTCATCTAAGAAATTCAGACAACTTAAGACTATTACTACTTGGTGGAAAAGCAAGAGAAATAAGATGAAAGAAATACTAGTTAAAAATGAATAATAATAGACAAGGCTTCATCTAAGAAATTCAGACAACTTAAGGCTATTACTACTTGGTGGAAAAGCAAGGGAAATAAGATGAAAGAAATACTAGTGAAAAATGAATAAAAATTGACAAGGCTTCATCTAAGAAATTCAGACAACTTAAGACTATTACTACTTGGTGGAAAAGCAAGAGAAATAAGATGAAAGAAATACCAGTGAAAAATGAATAATAATAGCCAAGGCTTCATCTAAGAAATTCAGACAACTTAAGACTATTACTACTTGGTGGAAAAACAGGAGAAATAAGATGAAAGAAATACAAGTGAAAAATGAATAAAAATTGACAAGGCTTCATCTAAGAAATTCAGACAACTTAAGACTATTACTACTTGGTGGAAAAGCAAGAGAAATAAGATGAAAGAAATACTAGTCAAAAATGAATAATAATTGCCAAGGCTTCATCTAAGAAATTCAGACAACTTAAGACTATTACTACTTGGTGGAAAAGCAAGAGAAATAAGATGAAAGAAATACTAGTCAAAAATGAATAATAATTGCCAAGGCTTCATCTAAGAAATTCAGACAACTTAAGACTATTACTACTTGGTGGAAAAGCAAGAGAAATAAGATGAAAGAAATACTAGTCAAAAATGAATAAAAATTGACAAGGCTTCATCTAAGAAATTCAGACAACTTAAGACTATTACTACTTGGTTGAAAAGCAAGAGAAATAAGAAGAAAGAAATACTAGTGAAAAATGAATAATAATTGACAAGGCTTCATCTAAGAAATTCAGACAACTTAAGACTATTACTACTTGGTGGAAAAGCAAGAGAAATAAGATGAAAGAAATACTCGTCAAAAATGAATAAAAATTGACAAGGCTTCATCTAAGAAATTCAGACAACTTAAGACTATTACTACTTGGTGGAAAAGCAAGAGAAATAAGATGAAAGAAATACCAGTGAAAAATGAATAATAATAGCCAAGGCTTCATCTAAGAAATTCAGACAACTTAAGACTATTACTACTTGGTTGAAAAGCAAGAGAAATAAGAAGAAAGAAATACTAGTGAAAAATGAATAATAATTGACAAGGCTTCATCTAAGAAATTCAGACAACTTAAGACTATTACTACTTGGTGGAAAAGCAAGAGAAATAAGATGAAAGAAATACTAGTTAAAAATGAATAATAATAGACAAGGCTTCATCTAAGAAATTCAGACAACTTAAGGCTATTACTACTTGGTGGAAAAACAAGAGAAATAAGATGAAAGAAATACTAGTGAAAAATGAATAAAAATTGACAAGGCTTCGTCTAAGAAATTCAGACAAATTAAGACTATTACTACTTGGTGGAAAAACAGGAGAAATAAGATGAAAGAAATACTAGTGAAAAATGAATAAAAATTGACAAGGCTTCATCTAAGAAATTCAGACAACTTAAGACTATTACTACTTGGTGGAAAAGCAAGAGAAATAAGATGAAAGAAATACTAGTTAAAAATGAATAATAATAGACAAGGCTTCATCTAAGAAATTCAGACAACTTAAGGCTATTACTACTTGGTGGAAAAGCAAGGGTAATAAGATGAAAGAAATACTAGTGAAAAATGAATAAAAATTGACAAGGCTTCATCTAAGAAATTCAGACAACTTAAGACTATTACTACTTGGTGGAAAAGCAAGAGAAATAAGATGAAAGAAATACCAGTGAAAAATGAATAATAATAGCCAAGGCTTCATCTAAGAAATTCAGACAACTTAAGACTATTACTACTTGGTGGAAAAACAGGAGAAATAAGATGAAAGAAATACAAGTGAAAAATGAATAAAAATTGACAAGGCTTCATCTAAGAAATTCAGACAACTTAAGACTATTACTACTTGGTGGAAAAGCAAGAGAAATAAGATGAAAGAAATACTAGTCAAAAATGAATAATAATTGCCAAGGCTTCATCTAAGAAATTCAGACAACTTAAGACTATTACTACTTGGTGGAAAAGCAAGAGAAATAAGATGAAAGAAATAATCGTCAAAAATGAATAAAAATTGACAAGGCTTCATCTAAGAAATTCAGACAACTTAAGACTATTACTACTTGGTGGAAAAGCAAGAGAAATAAGATGAAAGAAATACCAGTGAAAAATGAATAATAATAGCCAAGGCTTCATCTAAGAAATTCAGACAACTTAAGACTATTACTACTTGGTTGAAAAGCAAGAGAAATAAGAAGAAAGAAATACTAGTGAAAAATGAATAATAATTGACAAGGCTACATCTAAGAAATTCAGACAACTTAAGACTATTACTACTTGGTGGAAAAGCAAGAGAAATAAGATTAAAGAAATACTAGTCAAAAATGAATAAAAATTGACAAGGCTTCATCTAAGAAATTCAGACAACTTAAGACTATTACTACTTGGTGGAAAAGCAAGAGAAATAAGATGAAAGAAATACTAGTTAAAAATGAATAATAATAGACAAGGCTTCATCTAAGAAATTCAGACAACTTAAGGCTATTACTACTTGGTGGAAAAACAAGAGAAATAAGATGAAAGAAATACTAGTGAAAAATGAATAAAAATTGACAAGGCTTCGTCTAAGAAATTCAGACAAATTAAGACTATTACTACTTGGTGGAAAAACAGGAGAAATAAGATGAAAGAAATACTAGTGAAAAATGAATAAAAATTGACAAGGCTTCATCTAAGAAATTCAGACAACTTAAGACTATTACTACTTGGTGGAAAAGCAAGAGAAATAAGATGAAAGAAATACTAGTTAAAAATGAATAATAATAGACAAGGCTTCATCTAAGAAATTCAGACAACTTAAGGCTATTACTACTTGGTGGAAAAGCAAGGGAAATAAGATGAAAGAAATACTAGTGAAAAATGAATAAAAATTGACAAGGCTTCATCTAAGAAATTCAGACAACTTAAGACTATTACTACTTGGTGGAAAAGCAAGAGAAATAAGATGAAAGAAATACCAGTGAAAAATGAATAATAATAGCCAAGGCTTCATCTAAGAAATTCAGACAACTTAAGACTATTACTACTTGGTGGAAAAACAGGAGAAATAAGATGAAAGAAATACAAGTGAAAAATGAATAAAAATTGACAAGGCTTCATCTAAGAAATTCAGACAACTTAAGACTATTACTACTTGGTGGAAAAGCAAGAGAAATAAGATGAAAGAAATACTAGTCAAAAATGAATAATAATTGCCAAGGCTTCATCTAAGAAATTCAGACAACTTAAGACTATTACTACTTTGTGGAAAAGCAAGAGAAATAAGATGAAAGAAATACTAGTCAAAAATGAATAATAATTGCCAAGGCTTCATCTAAGAAATTCAGACAACTTAAGACTATTACTACTTGGTGGAAAAGCAAGAGAAATAAGATGAAAGAAATACTAGTCAAAAATGAATAAAAATTGACAAGGCTTCATCTAAGAAATTCAGACAACTTAAGACTATTACTACTTGGTTGAAAAGCAAGAGAAATAAGAAGAAAGAAATACTAGTGAAAAATGAATAATAATTGACAAGGCTTCATCTAAGAAATTCAGACAACTTAAGACTATTACTACTTGGTGGAAAAGCAAGAGAAATAAGATGAAAGAAATACTAGTCAAAAATGAATAAAAATTGACAAGGCTTCATCTAAGAAATTCAGACAACTTAAGACTATTACTACTTGGTGGAAAAGCAAGAGAAATAAGATGAAAGAAATACCAGTGAAAAATGAATAATAATAGCCAAGGCTTCATCTAAGAAATTCAGACAACTTAAGACTATTACTACTTGGTGGAAAAACAGGAGAAATAAGATGAAAGAAATACTAGTGAAAAATGAATAAAAATTGACAAGGCTTCATCTAAGAAATTCAGACAACTTAAGACTATTACTACTTGGTGGAAAAGCAAGAGAAATAAGATGAAAGAAATACTAGTGAAAAATGAATAATAATTGCCAAGGCTTCATCTAAGAAATTCAGACAACTTAAGACTATTACTACTTGGTGGAAAAGCAAGAGAAATAAGATGAAAGAAATACTAGTCAAAAATGAATAAAAATTGACAAGGCTTCATCTAAGAAATTCAGACAACTTAAGACTATTACTACTTGGTTGAAAAGCAAGAGAAATAAGAAGAAAGAAATACTAGTGAAAAATGAATAATAATTGACAAGGCTTCATCTAAGAAATTCAGACAACTTAAGACTATTACTACTTGGTGGAAAAGCAAGAGAAATAAGATGAAAGAAATACTAGTCAAAAATGAATAAAAATTGACAAGGCTTCATCTAAGAAATTCAGACAACTTAAGACTATTACTACTTGGTGGAAAAGCAAGAGAAATAAGATGAAAGAAATACTAGTTAAAAATGAATAATAATAGACAAGGCTTCATCTAAGAAATTCAGACAACTTAAGACTATTACTACTTGGTTGAAAAGCAAGAGAAATAAGAAGAAAGAAATACGAGTGAAAAATGAATAATAATTGACAAGGCTTCATCTAAGAAATTCAGACAACTTAAGACTATTACTACTTGGTTGAAAAGCAAGAGAAATAAGATGAAAGAAATACTAGTGAAAAATGAATAAAAATTGACAAGGCTTCATCTAAGAAATTCAGACAACTTAAGACTATTACTACTTGGTGGAAAAGCAAGAGAAATAAGATGAAAGAAATACTAGTTAAAAATGAATAATAATAGACAAGGCTTCATCTAAGAAATTCAGACAACTTAAGGCTATTACTACTTGGTGGAAAAACAAGAGAAATAAGATGAAAGAAATACTAGTGAAAAATGAATAAAAATTGACAAGGCTTCGTCTAAGAAATTCAGACAACTTAAGACTATTACTACTTGGTGGAAAAGCAAGAGAAATAAGATGAAAGAAATACCAGTGACAAATGAATAATAATAGCCAAGGCTTCATCTAAGAAATTCAGACAACTTAAGACTATTACTACTTGGTGGAAAAGCAAGAGAAATAAGATGAAAGAAATACCAGTGAAAAATGAATAAAAATAGCCAAGGCTTCATCTAAGAAATTCAGACAAATTAAGACTATTACTACTTGGTGGAAAAACAGGAGAAATAAGATGAAAGAAATACTAGTGAAAAATGAATAAAAATTGACAAGGCTTCATCTAAGAAATTCAGACAACTTAAGACTATTACTACTTGGTGGAAAAGCAAGAGAAATAAGATGAAAGAAATACTAGTCAAAAATGAATAATAATTGCCAAGGCTTCATCTAAGAAATTCAGACAACTTAAGACTATTACTACTTGGTGGAAAAGCAAGAGAAATAAGATGAAAGAAATACTAGTCAAAAATGAATAAAAATTGACAAGGCTTCATCTAAGAAATTCAGACAACTTAAGACTATTACTACTTGGTTGAAAAGCAAGAGAAATAAGAAGAAAGAAATACTAGTGAAAAATGAATAATAATTGACAAGGCTTCATCTAAGAAATTCAGACAACTTAAGACTATTACTACTTGGTGGAAAAGCAAGAGAAATAAGATGAAAGAAATACTAGTCAAAAATGAATAAAAATTGACAAGGCTTCATCTAAGAAATTCAGACAACTTAAGACTATTACTACTTGGTGGAAAAGCAAGAGAAATAAGATGAAAGAAATACCAGTGAAAAATGAATAATAATAGCCAAGGCTTCATCTAAGAAATTCAGACAACTTAAGACTATTACTACTTGGTGGAAAAACAGGAGAAATAAGATGAAAGAAATACTAGTGAAAAATGAATAAAAATTGACAAGGCTTCATCTAAGAAATTCAGACAACTTAAGACTATTACTACTTGGTGGAAAAGCAAGAGAAATAAGATGAAAGAAATACTAGTGAAAAATGAATAATAATTGCCAAGGCTTCATCTAAGAAATTCAGACAACTTAAGACTATTACTACTTGGTGGAAAAGCAAGAGAAATAAGATGAAAGAAATACTAGTCAAAAATGAATAAAAATTGACAAGGCTTCATCTAAGAAATTCAGACAACTTAAGTCTATTACTACTTGGTTGAAAAGCAAGAGAAATAAGAAGAAAGAAATACTAGTGAAAAATGAATAATAATTGACAAGGCTTCATCTAAGAAATTCAGACAACTTCAGACTATTACTACTTGGTGGAAAAGCAAGAGAAATAAGATGAAAGAAATACTAGTCAAAAATGAATAAAAATTGACAAGGCTTCATCTAAGAAATTCAGACAACTTAAGGCTATTACTACTTGGTGGAAAAGCAAGAGAAATAAGATGAAAGAAATACTAGTTAAAAATGAATAATAATAGACAAGGCTTCATCTAAGAAATTCAGACAACTTAAGACTATTACTACTTGGTTGAAAAGCAAGAGAAATAAGAAGAAAGAAATACGAGTGAAAAATGAATAATAATTGACAAGGCTTCATCTAAGAAATTCAGACAACTTAAGACTATTACTACTTGGTTGAAAAGCAAGAGAAATAAGATGAAAGAAATACTAGTGAAAAATGAATAAAAATTGACATGGCTTCATCTAAGAAATTCAGACAACTTAAGACTATTACTACTTGGTGGAAAAGCAAGAGAAATAAGATGAAAGAAATACTAGTTAAAAATGAATAATAATAGACAAGGCTTCATCTAAGAAATTCAGACAACTTAAGGCTATTACTACTTGGTGGAAAAACAAGAGAAATAAGATGAAAGAAATACTAGTGAAAAATGAATAAAAATTGACAAGGCTTCGTCTAAGAAATTCAGACAACTTAAGACTATTACTACTTGGTGGAAAAGCAAGAGAAATAAGATGAAAGAAATACCAGTGAAAAATGAATAATAATAGCCAAGGCTTCATCTAAGAAATTCAGACAACTTAAGACTATTACTACTTGGTGGAAAAACAAGAGAAATAAGATGAAAGAAATACTAGTGAAAAATGAATAAAAATTGACAAGGCTTCATCTAAGAAATTTAGACAACTTAAGACTATTACTACTTGGTGGAAAAGCAAGAGAAATAAGATGAAAGAAATACTAGTCAAAAATGAATAATAATAGACAAGGCTTCATCTAAGAAATTCAGACAACTTAAGACTATTATTACTTGGTGGAAAAACAAGAGAAATAAGATGAAAGAAATACTAGTGAAAAATGAATAAAAATTGACAAGGCTTCATCTAAGAAATTCAGACAACTTAAGACTATTACTACTTGGTGGAAAAACAAGAGAAATAAGATGAAAGAAATACTAGTGAAAAATGAATAAAAATTGACAAGGCTTCATATAAGAAATTCAGACAACTTAAGACTATTACTACTTGGTGGAAAAACAAGAGAAATAATATGAAAGAAATACTAGTGAAAAATGAATAATGATTGACAAGGCTTCATCTAAGAAATTCAGACAACTTAAGACTATTACTACTTGGTGGAAAAGCAAGAGAAATAAGATGAAAGAAATACTAGTCAAAAATGAATAAAAATTGACAAGGCTTCATCTAAGAAATTCAGACAACTTAAGACTATTACTACTTGGTGGAAAAGCAAGAGAAATAAGATGAAAGAAATACTAGTCAAAAATGAATAATAATTGCCAAGGCTTCATCTAAGAAATTCAGACAACTTAAGACTATTACTTCTTGGTGGAAAAGCAAGAGAAATAAGATGAAAGAAATACTAGTGAAAAATGAATAATAATTGCCAAGGCTTCATCTAAGAAATTCAGACAACTTAAAACTATTACTACTTGGTGGAAAAGCAAGAGAAATAAGATGAAATAAATACTAGTCAAAAATGAATAATAATTGCCAAGGCTTCATCTAAGAAATTCAGACAACTTAAGACTATTACTACTTGGTGGAAAAGCAAGAGAAATAAGATGAAAGAAATACTAGTGAAAAATGAATAAAAATTGACAAGGCTTCATCTAAGAAATTCAGACAACTTAAGACTATTACTACTTGGTGGAAAAGCAAGAGAAATAAAATGAAAGAAATACTAGTCAAAAATGAATAATAATTGCCAAGGCTTCATCTAAGAAATTCAGACAACTTAAGACTATTACTACTTGGTGGAAAAGCAAGAGAAATAAGATGAAAGAAATACTAGTGAAAAATGAATAAAAATTGAAAAGGCATCATCTAAGAAATTCAGACAACTTAAGACTATTACTTCTTGGTGGAAAAGCAAGAGAAATAAGATGAAAGAAATACTAGTGAAAAATGAATAAAAATTGACAAGGCTTCATATAAGAAATTCAGACAACTTCAGACTATTACTACTTGGTGGAAAAGCAAGAGAAATAAGATCAAAGAAATACTAGTCAAAAATGAATAATAATTGCCAAGGCTTCATCTAAGAAATTCAGACAACTTAAGATTATTACTACTTGGTGGAAAAGTAAGAGAAATAATATGAAAGAAATACTAGTGAAAAATGAATAATAATTGCGAAGGCTTCATCTAAGAAATTCAGACAACTTACGATTATTACTACTTGGTGGAAAAGTAAGAGAAATAATATGAAAGAAATACTAGTGAAAAATGAATAAAAATTGACAAGGCTTCATATAAGAAATTCCGACAACTTCAGACTATTACTACTTGGTGGAAAAGCAAGAGAAATAAGATGAAAGAAATACTAGTCAAAAATGAATAATAATTGCCAAGGCTTCATCTAAGAAATTCAGACAACTTAAGATTATTACTACTTGGTGGAAAAGTAAGAGAAATAATATGAAAGAAATACTAGTGAAAAATGAATAATAATTGCGAAGGCTTCATCTAAGAAATTCAGACAACTTGCGATTATTACTACTTGGTGGAAAAGTAAGAGAAATAATATGAAAGAAATACTAGTGAAAAATGAATAATAATTGCCAAGGCTTCATCTAAGAAATTCAGACAACTTAAGATTATTACTACTTGGTGGAAAAGTAAGAGAAATAATATGAAAGAAATACTAGTGAAAAATGAATAATAATTGCCAAGGCTTCATCTAAGAAATTCAGACAACTTAAGATTATTACTATTTGGTGGAAAAGCAAGAGAAATAAGATGAAAGAAATACTAGTCAAAAATGAATAAAAATTGACAAGTCTTCATCTAAGAAATTCAGACAACTTAAGACTATTACTACTTGGTGGAAAAGCAAGAGAAATAAGATGAAATAAATACTAGTCAAAAATGAATAATAATTGCCAAGGCTTCATCTAAGAAATTCAGACAACTTAAGACTATTACTACTTGGTGGAAAAGCAAGAGAAATAAGATGAAAGAAATACTAGTCAAAAATGAATAATAATTGCCAAGGCTTCATCTAAGAAATTCAGACAACTTAAGTCTATTACTACTTGGTGGAAAAGCAAGAGAAATAAGATGAAAGAAATACTAGTGAAAAATGAATAAAAATTGACAAGGCTTCATCTAAGAAATTCAGACAACTTAAGACTATTACTACTTGGTGGAAAAGCAAGAGAAATAAGATGAAAGAAATACTAGTTAAAAATGAATAATAATAGACAAGGCTTCATCTAAGAAATTCAGACAACTTAAGGCTATTACTACTTGGTGGAAAAACAAGAGAAATAAGATGAAAGAAATACTAGTGAAAAATGAATAAAAATTGACAAGGCTTCATCTAAGAAATTCAGACAACTTAAGACTATTACTACTTGGTGGAAAAGCAAGAGAAATAAGATGAAAGAAATACTAGTCAAAAATGAATAATAATTGCCAAGGCTTCATCTAAGAAATTCAGACAACTTAAGATTATTACTACTTGGTGGAAAAGTAAGAGAAATAATATGAAAGAAATACTAGTGAAAAATGAATAATAATTGCGAAGGCTTCATCTAAGAAATTCAGACAACTTACGATTATTACTACTTGGTGGAAAAGTAAGAGAAATAATATGAAAGAAATACTAGTGAAAAATGAATAAAAATTGACATGGCTTCATATAAGAAATTCAGACAACTTCAGACTATTACTACTTGGTGGAAAAGCAAGAGAAATAAGATGAAAGAAATACTAGTCAAAAATGAATAATAATTGCCAAGGCTTCATCTAAGAAATTCAGACAACTTAAGATTATTACTACTTGGTGGAAAAGTAAGAGAAATAATATGAAAGAAATACTAGTGAAAAATAAATAACAATTGCGAAGGCTTCATCTAAGAAATTCAGACAACTTACGATTATTACTACTTGGTGGAAAAGTAAGAGAAATATTATGAAAGAAATACTAGTGAAAAATGAATAATAATTGCCAAGGCTTCATCTAAGAAATTCAGACGACTTAAGATTATTACTACTTGGTGGAAAAGTAAGAGAAATAATATGAAAGAAATACTAGTGAAAAATGAATAATAATTGCCAAGGCTTCATCTAAGAAATTCAGACAACTTAAGATTATTACAAGGTGGAAAAGTAAGAGAAATAATATGAAAGAAATACTAGTGAAAAATGAATAATAATTGCCAAGGCTTCATCTAAGAAATTCAGACAACTTAAGATTATTACTACTTGGTGGAAAAGTAAGAGAAATAATATGAAAGAAATACTAGTGAAAAATGAATGATGATTGACAAGGCTTCAACTTAGAAATTCAGACAACTTAAGATTATTACTACTTGGTGGAAAAGTAAGAGAAATAATATGAAAGAAATACTAGTGAAAAATGAATAAAAATTGACAAGGCTTCATCTAAGAAATTCAGACAACTTAAGACTATTACTACTTGGTGGAAAAGCAAGAGAAATAAGATGAAAGAAATACTAGTCAAAAATGAATAAAAATTGACAAGGCTTCATCTAAGAAATTCAGACAACTTAAGACTATTAATACTTGGTGGAAAAGCAAGAGAAATAAGATGAAAGAAATACTAGTCAAAAATGAATAATAATTGCCAAGGCTTCATCTAAGAAATTCAGACAACTTAAGACTATTACTACTTGGTGGAAAAGCAAGAGAAATAAGATGAAAGAAATACTAGTCAAAAATGAATAATAATTGCCAAGGCTTCATCTAAGAAATTCAGACAACTTAAGTCTATTACTACTTGGTGGAAAAGCAAGAGAAATAAGATGAAAGAAATACTAGTGAAAAATGAATAAAAATTGACAAGGCTTCATCTAAGAAATTCAGACAACTTAAGACTATTACTACTTGGTGGAAAAGCAAGAGAAATAAGATGAAAGAAATACTAGTGAAAAATGAATAAAAATTGACAATGCTTCATCTAAGAAATTCAGACAACTTAAGACTATTACTACTTGGTGGAAAAGCAAGAGAAATAAGATGAAAGAAATACTAGTTAAAAATGAATAATAATAGACAAGGCTTCATCTAAGAAATTCAGACAACTTAACGCTATTACTACTTGGTGGAAAAACAAGAGAAATAAGATGAAAGAAATACTAGTGAAAAATGAATAAAAATTGACAAGGCTTCATCTAAGAAATTCAGACAACTTAAGACTATTACTACTTGGTGGAAAAGCAAGAGAAATAAGATGAAAGAAATACCAGTGAAAAATGAATAATAATAGCCAAGGCTTCATCTAAGAAATTCAGACAACTTAAGACTATTACTACTTGGTGGAAAAACAAGAAAAATAAGATGAAAGAAATACTAGTGAAAAATGAATAAAAATTGACAAGGCATCATCTAAGAAATTCAGACAACTTAAGACTATTACTACTTGGTGGAAAAGCAAGAGAAATAAAATGAAAGAAATACTAGTCAAAAATGAATAATAATTGCCAAGGCTTCATCTAAGAAATTCAGACAACTTAAGACTATTACTACTTGGTGGAAAAGCAAGAGAAATAAGATGAAAGAAATACTAGTGAAAAATGAATAAAAATTGACAAGGCATCATCTAAGAAATTCAGACAACTTAAGACTATTACTTCTTGGTGGAAAAGCAAGAGAAATAAGATGAAAGAAATACTAGTGAAAAATGAATAAAAATTGACAAGGCTTCATATAAGAAATTCAGACAACTTCAGACTATTACTACTTGGTGGAAAAGCAAGAGAAATAAGATCAAAGAAATACTAGTCAAAAATGAATAATAATTGCCAAGGCTTCATCTAAGAAATTCAGACAACTTAAGATTATTACTACTTGGTGGAAAAGTAAGAGAAATAATATGAAAGAAATACTAGTGAAAAATGAATAATAATTGCGAAGGCTTCATCTAAGAAATTCAGACAACTTACGATTATTACTACTTGGTGGAAAAGTAAGAGAAATAATATGAAAGAAATACTAGTGAAAAATGAATAAAAATTGACAAGGCTTCATATAAGAAATTCCGACAACTTCAGACTATTACTACTTGGTGGAAAAGCAAGAGAAATAAGATGAAAGAAATACTAGTCAAAAATGAATAATAATTGCCAAGGCTTCATCTAAGAAATTCAGACAACTTAAGATTATTACTACTTGGTGGAAAAGTAAGAGAAATAATATGAAAGAAATACTAGTGAAAAATGAATAATAATTGCGAAGGCTTCATCTAAGAAATTCAGACAACTTGCGATTATTACTACTTGGTGGAAAAGTAAGAGAAATAATATGAAAGAAATACTAGTGAAAAATGAATAATAATTGCCAAGGCTTCATCTAAGAAATTCAGACAACTTAAGATTATTACTACTTGGTGGAAAAGTAAGAGAAATAATATGAAAGAAATACTAGTGAAAAATGAATAATAATTGCCAAGGCTTCATCTAAGAAATTCAGACAACTTAAGATTATTACTATTTGGTGGAAAAGCAAGAGAAATAAGATGAAAGAAATACTAGTCAAAAATGAATAAAAATTGACAAGTCTTCATCTAAGAAATTCAGACAACTTAAGACTATTACTACTTGGTGGAAAAGCAAGAGAAATAAGATGAAATAAATACTAGTCAAAAATGAATAATAATTGCCAAGGCTTCATCTAAGAAATTCAGACAACTTAAGACTATTACTACTTGGTGGAAAAGCAAGAGAAATAAGATGAAAGAAATACTAGTCAAAAATGAATAATAATTGCCAAGGCTTCATCTAAGAAATTCAGACAACTTAAGTCTATTACTACTTGGTGGAAAAGCAAGAGAAATAAGATGAAAGAAATACTAGTGAAAAATGAATAAAAATTGACAAGGCTTCATCTAAGAAATTCAGACAACTTAAGACTATTACTACTTGGTGGAAAAGCAAGAGAAATAAGATGAAAGAAATACTAGTTAAAAATGAATAATAATAGACAAGGCTTCATCTAAGAAATTCAGACAACTTAAGGCTATTACTACTTGGTGGAAAAACAAGAGAAATAAGATGAAAGAAATACTAGTGAAAAATGAATAAAAATTGACAAGGCTTCATCTAAGAAATTCAGACAACTTAAGACTATTACTACTTGGTGGAAAAGCAAGAGAAATAAGATGAAAGAAATACTAGTCAAAAATGAATAATAATTGCCAAGGCTTCATCTAAGAAATTCAGACAACTTAAGATTATTACTACTTGGTGGAAAAGTAAGAGAAATAATATGAAAGAAATACTAGTGAAAAATGAATAATAATTGCGAAGGCTTCATCTAAGAAATTCAGACAACTTACGATTATTACTACTTGGTGGAAAAGTAAGAGAAATAATATGAAAGAAATACTAGTGAAAAATGAATAAAAATTGACATGGCTTCATATAAGAAATTCAGACAACTTCAGACTATTACTACTTGGTGGAAAAGCAAGAGAAATAAGATGAAAGAAATACTAGTCAAAAATGAATAATAATTGCCAAGGCTTCATCTAAGAAATTCAGACAACTTAAGATTATTACTACTTGGTGGAAAAGTAAGAGAAATAATATGAAAGAAATACTAGTGAAAAATAAATAACAATTGCGAAGGCTTCATCTAAGAAATTCAGACAACTTACGATTATTACTACTTGGTGGAAAAGTAAGAGAAATATTATGAAAGAAATACTAGTGAAAAATGAATAATAATTGCCAAGGCTTCATCTAAGAAATTCAGACGACTTAAGATTATTACTACTTGGTGGAAAAGTAAGAGAAATAATATGAAAGAAATACTAGTGAAAAATGAATAATAATTGCCAAGGCTTCATCTAAGAAATTCAGACAACTTAAGATTATTACTAGGTGGAAAAGTAAGAGAAATAATATGAAAGAAATACTAGTGAAAAATGAATAATAATTGCCAAGGCTTCATCTAAGAAATTCAGACAACTTAAGATTATTACTACTTGGTGGAAAAGTAAGAGAAATAATATGAAAGAAATACTAGTGAAAAATGAATGATGATTGACAAGGCTTCAACTTAGAAATTCAGACAACTTAAGATTATTACTACTTGGTGGAAAAGTAAGAGAAATAATATGAAAGAAATACTAGTGAAAAATGAATAAAAATTGACAAGGCTTCATCTAAGAAATTCAGACAACTTAAGACTATTACTACTTGGTGGAAAAGCAAGAGAAATAAGATGAAAGAAATACTAGTCAAAAATGAATAAAAATTGACAAGGCTTCATCTAAGAAATTCAGACAACTTAAGACTATTAATACTTGGTGGAAAAGCAAGAGAAATAAGATGAAAGAAATACTAGTCAAAAATGAATAATAATTGCCAAGGCTTCATCTAAGAAATTCAGACAACTTAAGACTATTACTACTTGGTGGAAAAGCAAGAGAAATAAGATGAAAGAAATACTAGTCAAAAATGAATAATAATTGCCAAGGCTTCATCTAAGAAATTCAGACAACTTAAGTCTATTACTACTTGGTGGAAAAGCAAGAGAAATAAGATGAAAGAAATACTAGTGAAAAATGAATAAAAATTGACAAGGCTTCATCTAAGAAATTCAGACAACTTAAGACTATTACTACTTGGTGGAAAAGCAAGAGAAATAAGATGAAAGAAATACTAGTGAAAAATGAATAAAAATTGACAATGCTTCATCTAAGAAATTCAGACAACTTAAGACTATTACTACTTGGTGGAAAAGCAAGAGAAATAAGATGAAAGAAATACTAGTTAAAAATGAATAATAATAGACAAGGCTTCATCTAAGAAATTCAGACAACTTAACGCTATTACTACTTGGTGGAAAAACAAGAGAAATAAGATGAAAGAAATACTAGTGAAAAATGAATAAAAATTGACAAGGCTTCATCTAAGAAATTCAGACAACTTAAGACTATTACTACTTGGTGGAAAAGCAAGAGAAATAAGATGAAAGAAATACCAGTGAAAAATGAATAATAATAGCCAAGGCTTCATCTAAGAAATTCAGACAACTTAAGACTATTACTACTTGGTGGAAAAACAAGAAAAATAAGATGAAAGAAATACTAGTGAAAAATGAATAAAAATTGACAAGGCTTCATGTAAGAAATTCAGACAACTTAAGACTATTACTACTTGGTGGAAAAGCAAGAGAAATAAGATGAAAGAAATACTAGTCAAAAATGAATAAAAATTGACAAGGCTTCATCTAAGAAATTCAGACAACTTAAGACTATTACTACTTGGTGGAAAAGCAAGAGAAATAAGATGAAAGAAATACTAGTCAAAAATGAATAATAATTGCCAAGGCTTCATCTAAGAAATTCAGACAACTTAAGACTATTACTACTTGGTGGAAAAGCAAGAGAAATAAGATGAAAGAAATACTAGTGAAAAATGAATAAAAATTGACAAGTCTTCATCTAAGAAATTCAGACAACTTAAGGCTATTACTACTTGGTGGAAAAACAAGAGAAATAAGATGAAAGAAATACTAGTGAAAAATGAATAAAAATTGACAAGGCTTCATCTAAGAAATTCAGACAACTTAAGACTATTACTACTTGGTGGAAAAGCAAGAGAAATAAGATGAAAGAAATACCAGGGAAAAATGAATAATAATAGCCAAGGCTTCATCTAAGAAATTCAGACAACTTAAGACTATTACTACTTGGTGGAAAAACAAGAAAAATAAGATGAAATAAATACTAGTGAAAAATGAATAAAAATTGACAAGGCTTCATGTAAGAAATTCAGACAACTTAAGACTATTACTACTTGGTGGAAAAGTAAGAGAAATAATATGAAAGAAATACTAGTGAAAAATGAATAATAATTGCGAAGGCTTCATCTAAGAAATTCAGACAACTTACGATTATTACTACTTGGTGGAAAAGTAAGAGAAATAATATGAAAGAAATACTAGTGAAAAATGAATAAAAATTGACATGGCTTCATATAAGAAATTCAGACAACTTCAGACTATTACTACTTGGTGGAAAAGCAAGAGAAATAAGATGAAAGAAATACTAGTCAAAAATGAATAATAATTGCCAAGGCTTCATCTAAGAAATTCAGACAACTTAAGATTATTACTACTTGGTGGAAAAGTAAGAGAAATAATATGAAAGAAATACTAGTGAAAAATAAATAACAATTGCGAAGGCTTCATCTAAGAAATTCAGACAACTTACGATTATTACTACTTGGTGGAAAAGTAAGACAAATATTATGAAAGAAATACTAGTGAAAAATGAATAATAATTGCCAAGGCTTCATCTAAGAAATTCAGACAACTTAAGATTATTACTACTTGGTGGAAAAGTAAGAGAAATAATATGAAAGAAATACTAGTGAAAAATGAATAATAATTGCCAAGGCTTCATCTAAGAAATTCAGACAACTTAAGATTATTACTACTTGGTGGAAAAGTAAGAGAAATAATATGAAAGAAATACTAGTGAAAAATGAATAATAATTGCCAAGGCTTCATCTAAGAAATTCAGACAACTTAAGATTATTACTACTTGGTGGAAAAGTAAGAGAAATAATATGAAAGAAATACTAGTGAAAAATGAATAATGATTGACAAGGCTTCAACTTAGAAATTCAGACAACTTAAGACTATTACTACTTGGTGGAAAAACAAGAAAAATAAGATGAAAGAAATACTAGTGAAAAATGAATAAAAATTGACAAGGCTTCATGTAAGAAATTCAGACAACTTAAGACTATTACTACTTGGTGGAAAAGCAAGAGAAATAAGATGAAAGAAATACTAGTCAAAAATGAATAAAAATTGACAAGGCTTCATCTAAGAAATTCAGACAACTTAAGACTATTACTACTTGGTGGAAAAGCAAGAGAAATAAGATGAAAGAAATACTAGTCAAAAATGAATAATAATTGCCAAGGCTTCATCTAAGAAATTCAGACAACTTAAGACTATTACTACTTGGTGGAAAAGCAAGAGAAATAAGATGAAAGAAATACTAGTGAAAAATGAATAAAAATTGACAAGTCTTCATCTAAGAAATTCAGACAACTTAAGGCTATTACTACTTGGTGGAAAAACAAGAGAAATAAGATGAAAGAAATACTAGTGAAAAATGAATAAAAATTGACAAGGCTTCATCTAAGAAATTCAGACAACTTAAGACTATTACTACTTGGTGGAAAAGCAAGAGAAATAAGATGAAAGAAATACCAGGGAAAAATGAATAATAATAGCCAAGGCTTCATCTAAGAAATTCAGACAACTTAAGACTATTACTACTTGGTGGAAAAACAAGAAAAATAAGATGAAATAAATACTAGTGAAAAATGAATAAAAATTGACAAGGCTTCATGTAAGAAATTCAGACAACTTAAGACTATTACTACTTGGTGGAAAAGTAAGAGAAATAATATGAAAGAAATACTAGTGAAAAATGAATAATAATTGCGAAGGCTTCATCTAAGAAATTCAGACAACTTACGATTATTACTACTTGGTGGAAAAGTAAGAGAAATAATATGAAAGAAATACTAGTGAAAAATGAATAAAAATTGACATGGCTTCATATAAGAAATTCAGACAACTTCAGACTATTACTACTTGGTGGAAAAGCAAGAGAAATAAGATGAAAGAAATACTAGTCAAAAATGAATAATAATTGCCAAGGCTTCATCTAAGAAATTCAGACAACTTAAGATTATTACTACTTGGTGGAAAAGTAAGAGAAATAATATGAAAGAAATACTAGTGAAAAATAAATAACAATTGCGAAGGCTTCATCTAAGAAATTCAGACAACTTACGATTATTACTACTTGGTGGAAAAGTAAGAGAAATATTATGAAAGAAATACTAGTGAAAAATGAATAATAATTGCCAAGGCTTCATCTAAGAAATTCAGACAACTTAAGATTATTACTACTTGGTGGAAAAGTAAGAGAAATAATATGAAAGAAATACTAGTGAAAAATGAATAATAATTGCCAAGGCTTCATCTAAGAAATTCAGACAACTTAAGATTATTACTACTTGGTGGAAAAGTAAGAGAAATAATATGAAAGAAATACTAGTGAAAAATGAATAATAATTGCCAAGGCTTCATCTAAGAAATTCAGACAACTTAAGATTATTACTACTTGGTGGAAAAGTAAGAGAAATAATATGAAAGAAATACTAGTGAAAAATGAATAATGATTGACAAGGCTTCAACTTAGAAATTCAGACAACTTAAGATTATTACTACTTGGTGGAAAAGTAAGAGAAATAATATGAAAGAAATACTAGTGAAAAATGAATAAAAATTGACAAGGCTTCATCTAAGAAATTCAGACAACTTAAGACTATTACTACTTGGTGGAAAAGCAAGAGAAATAAGATGAAAGAAATACTAGTCAAAAATGAATAAAAATTGACAAGGCTTCATCTAAGAAATTCAGACAACTTAAGACTATTAATACTTGGTGGAAAAGCAAGAGAAATAAGATGAAAGAAATACTAGTCAAAAATGAATAATAATTGCCAAGGCTTCATCTAAGAAATTCAGACAACTTAAGACTATTACTACTTGGTGGAAAAGCAAGAGAAATAAGATGAAAGAAATACTAGTCAAAAATGAATAATAATTGCCAAGGCTTCATCTAAGAAATTCAGACAACTTAAGTCTATTACTACTTGGTGGAAAAGCAAGAGAAATAAGATGAAAGAAATACTAGTGAAAAATGAATAAAAATTGACAAGGCTTCATCTAAGAAATTCAGACAACTTAAGACTATTACTACTTGGTGGAAAAGCAAGAGAAATAAGATGAAAGAAATACTAGTGAAAAATGAATAAAAATTGACAATGCTTCATCTAAGAAATTCAGACAACTTAAGACTATTACTACTTGGTGGAAAAGCAAGAGAAATAAGATGAAAGAAATACTAGTTAAAAATGAATAATAATAGACAAGGCTTCATCTAAGAAATTCAGACAACTTAACGCTATTACTACTTGGTGGAAAAACAAGAGAAATAAGATGAAAGAAATACTAGTGAAAAATGAATAAAAATTGACAAGGCTTCATCTAAGAAATTCAGACAACTTAAGACTATTACTACTTGGTGGAAAAGCAAGAGAAATAAGATGAAAGAAATACCAGTGAAAAATGAATAATAATAGCCAAGGCTTCATCTAAGAAATTCAGACAACTTAAGACTATTACTACTTGGTGGAAAAACAAGAAAAATAAGATGAAAGAAATACTAGTGAAAAATGAATAAAAATTGACAAGGCTTCATCTAAGAAATTCAGACAACTTAAGACTATTACTACTTGGTGGAAAAGCAAGAGAAATAAGATGAAAGAAATACTAGTCAAAAATGAATAAAAATTGACAAGGCTTCATCTAAGAAATTCAGACAACTTAAGACTATTACTACTTGGTGGAAAAGCAAGAGAAATAAGATGAAAGAAATACTAGTCAAAAATGAATAATAATTGCCAAGGCTTCATCTAAGAAATTCAGACAACTTAAGACTATTACTACTTGGTGGAAAAGCAAGAGAAATAAGATGAAAGAAATACTAGTGAAAAATGAATAAAAATTGACAAGTCTTCATCTAAGAAATTCAGACAACTTAAGGCTATTACTACTTGGTGGAAAAACAAGAGAAATAAGATGAAAGAAATACTAGTGAAAAATGAATAAAAATTGACAAGGCTTCATCTAAGAAATTCAGACAACTTAAGACTATTACTACTTGGTGGAAAAGCAAGAGAAATAAGATGAAAGAAATACCAGTGAAAAATGAATAATAATAGCCAAGGCTTCATCTAAGAAATTCAGACAACTTAAGACTATTACTACTTGGTGGAAAAACAAGAAAAATAAGATGAAAGAAATACTAGTGAAAAATGAATAAAAATTGACAAGGCTTCATGTAAGAAATTCAGACAACTTAAGACTATTACTACTTGGTGGAAAAGCAAGAGAAATAAGATGAAAGAAATACTAGTCAAAAATGAATAAAAATTGACAAGGCATCATCTAAGAAATTCAGACAACTTAAGACTATTACTACTTGGTGGAAAAGCAAGAGAAATAAGATGAAAGAAATACTAGTCAAAAATGAATAATAATTGCCAAGGCTTCATCTAAGAAATTCAGACAACTTAAGACTATTACTACTTGGTGGAAAAGCAAGAGAAATAAGATGAAAGAAATACTAGTGAAAAATGAATAAAAATTGACAAGTCTTCATCTAAGAAATTCAGACAACTTAAGGCTATTACTACTTGGTGGAAAAACAAGAGAAATAAGATGAAAGAAATACTAGTGAAAAATGAATAAAAATTGACAAGGCTTCATCTAAGAAATTCAGACAACTTAAGACTATTACTACTTGGTGGAAAAGCAAGAGAAATAAGATGAAAGAAATACCAGTGAAAAATGAATAGTAATAGCCAAGGCTTCATCTAAGAAATTCAGACAACTTAAGACTATTACTACTTGGTGGAAAAACAAGAGAAATAAGATGAAAGAAATACTAGTGAAAAATGAATAAAAATTGACAAGGCTTCATCTAAGAAATTCAGACAACTTAAGACTATTACTACTTGGTGGAAAAGCAAGAGAAATAAGATGAAAGAAATACCAGTGAAAAATGAATAATAATAGCCAAGGCTTCATCTAAGAAATTCAGACAACTTAAGACTATTACTACTTGGTGGAAAAACAAGAGAAATAAGATGAAAGAAATACTAGTCAAAAATGAATAAAAATTGACAAGGCTTCATCTAAGAAATTCAGACAACTTAAGACTATTACTACTTGGTGGAAAAGCAAGAGAGATAAGATGAAAGAAATGCCAGTGAAAAATGAATAATAATAGCCAAGGCTTCATCTGAGAAATTCAGACAACTTAAGACTATTACTACTTGGTGGAAAAGCAAGAGAAATAAGATGAAAGAAATACTAGTGAAAAATGAATAATGATTGACAAGGCTTCATCTAAGAAATTCAGGCAACTTAAGATTATTACTACTTGGTGGAAAAGTAAGAGAAATAATATGAAAGAAATACTAGTGAAAAATGAATAATAATTGCCAAGGCTTCATCTAAGAAATTCAGACAACTTAAGATGATTACTACTTGGTGGAAAAGTAAGAGAAATAATATGAAAGAAATACTAGTGAAAAATGAATAATAATTGCCAAGGCTTCATCTAAGAAATTCAGACAACTTAAGATTATTACTACTTGGTGGAAAAGTAAGAGAAATAATATGAAAGAAATACTAGTGAAAAATGAATAATAATTGCCAAGGCTTCATCTAAGAAATTCAGACCACTTAAGATTATTACTACTTGGTGGAAAAGTAAGAGAAATAATATGAAAGAAATACTAGTGAAAAATGAATAATAATTGCCAAGGCTTCATCTAAGAAATTCAGACAACTTAAGATTATTACTACGTGGTGGAAAAGTAAGAGAAATAATATGAAAGAAATACTAGTGAAAAATGAATAATGATTGACAAGGCTTCATCTAAGAAATTCAGACAACTTAAGATTATTACTACTTGGTGGAAAAGTAAGAGAAATAATATGAAAGAAATACTAGTGAAAAATGAATAATAATTGCCAAGGCTTCATCTAATAAATTCAGACAACTTAAGATTATTACTACTTGGTGGAAAAGTAAGAGAAATAATATGAAAGAAATACTAGTGAAAAATGAATAATGATTGACAAGGCTTCATCTAAGAAATTCAGACAACTTAAGATTATTACTACTTGGAGGAAAAGTAAGAGAAATAATATGAAAGAAATACTAGTGAAAAATGAATAATAATTGCCAAGGCTTCATCTAAGAAATTCAGACAAATTAAGACTATTAATACTTGGTGGAAAAACAAGTGAAATAAGATGAAAGAAATACTAGTCAAAAATGAATAATAATTGCCAAGGCTTCATCTAAGAAATTCAGACAACTTAAGACTATTACTACTTGGTGGAGAAGCAAGAGAAATAAGATGAAAGAAATACTAGTCAAAAATGAATAATAATTGCCAAGGCTTCATCTAAGAAATTCAGACAACTTAAGTCTATTACTACTTGGTGGAAAAGCAAGAGAAATAAGATGAAAGAAATACTAGTGAAAAATGAATAAAAATTGACAAGGCTTCATCTAAGAAATTCAGACAACTTAAGACTATTATTACTTGGTGGAAAAGCAAGAGAAATAAGATGAAAGAAATACTAGTGAAAAATGAATAAAAATTGACAAGGCTTCATCTAAGAAATTCAGACAACTTAAGACTATTACTACTTGGTTGAAAAGCAAGAGAAATAAGATGAAAGAAATACTAGTTAAAAATGAATAATAATAGACAAGGCTTCATCTAAGAAATTCAGACAACTTAAGGCTATTACTACTTGGTGGAAAAACAAGAGAAATAAGATGAAAGAAATACTAGTGAAAAATGAATAAAAATTGACAAGGCTTCATCTAAGAAATTCAGACAACTTAAGACTATTACTACTTGGTGGAAAAGCAAGAGAAATAAGATGAAAGAAATACTAGTCAAAAATGAATAATAATTGCCAAGGCTTCATCTAAGAAATTCAGACAACTTAAGATTATTACTACTTGGTGGAAAAGTAAGAGAAATAATATGAAAGAAATACTAGTGAAAAATGAATAATAATTGCGAAGGCTTCATCTAAGAAATTCAGACAACTTACGATTATTACTACTTGCTGGAAAAGTAAGAGAAATAATATGAAAGAAATACTAGTGAAAAATGAATAAAAATTGACAAGGCTTCATATAAGAAATTCAGACAACTTCAAACTATTACTACTTGGTGGAAAAGCAAGAGAAATAAGATGAAAGAAATACTAGTCAAAAATGAATAATAATTGCCAAGGCTTCATCTAAGAAATTCAGACAACTTAAGATTATTACTACTTGGTGGAAAAGTAAGAGAAATAATATGAAAGAAATACTAGTGAAAAATGAATAATAATTGCGAAGGCTTCATCTAAGAAATTCAGACAACTTACGATTATTACTACTTGGTGGAAAAGTAAGAGAAATAATATGAAAGAAATACTAGTGAAAAATGAATAATTATTGCAAGGCTTCATCTAAGAAATTCAGACAACTTAAGATTATTACTACTTGGTGGAAAAGTAAGAGAAATAATATGAAAGAAATACTAGTGAAAAATGAATAATAATTGCGAAGGCTTCATCTAAGAAATTCAGACAACTTACGATTATTACTACTTGGTGGAAAAGTAAGAGAAATAATATGAAAGAAATACTAGTGAAAAATGAATAAAAATTGACAAGGCTTCATATAAGAAATTCAGACAACTTCAAACTATTACTACTTGGTGGAAAAGCAAGAGAAATAAGATGAAAGAAATACTAGTCAAAAATGAATAATAATTGCCAAGGCTTCATCTAAGAAATTCAGACAACTTAAGATTATTACTACTTGGTGGAAAAGTAAGAGAAATAATATGAAAGAAATACTAGTGAAAAATGAATAATGATTGACAAGGCTTCATCTAAGAAATTCAGACAACTTAAGATTATTACTACTTGGTGGAAAAGTAAGAGAAATAATATGAAAGAAATACAAGTGAAAAATGAATAATAATTGCCAAGGCTTCATCTAATAAATTCAGACAACTTAAGATTATTACTACTTGGTGGAAAAGTAAGAGAAATAATATGAAAGAAATACTAGTGAAAAATGAATAATGATTGACAAGGCTTCATCTAAGAAATTCAGACAACTTAAGATTATTACTACTTGGAGGAAAAGTAAGAGAAATAATATGAAAGAAATACTAGTGAAAAATGAATAATAATTGCCAAGGCTTCATCTAAGAAATTCAGACAAATTAAGACTATTACTACTTGGTGGAGAAGCAAGAGAAATAAGATGAAAGAAATACTAGTCAAAAATGAATAAAAATTGCCAAGGCTTCATCTAAGAAATTCAGACAACTTAAGTCTATTACTACTTGGTGGAAAAGCAAGAGAAATAAGATGAAAGAAATACTAGTGAAAAATGAATAAAAATTGACATGGCTTCATCTAAGAAATTCAGACAACTTAAGACTATTACTACTTGGTGGAAAAACAAGTGAAATAAGATGAAAGAAATACTAGTGAAAAATGAATAATAATTGCCAAGGCTTCATCTAAGAAATTCAGACAAATTAAGACTATTACTACTTGGTGGAAAAACAAGTGAAATAAGATGAAAGAAATACTAGTCAAAAATGAATAATAATTGCCAAGGCTTCATCTAAGAAATTCAGACAACTTAAGACTATTACTACTTGGTGGAGAAGCAAGAGAAATAAGATGAAAGAAATACTAGTCAAAAATGAATAATAATTGCCAAGGCTTCATCTAAGAAATTCAGACAACTTAAGTCTATTACTACTTGGTGGAAAAGCAAGAGAAATAAGATGAAAGAAATACTAGTGAAAAATGAATAAAAATTGACATGGCTTCATCTAAGAAATTCAGACAACTTAAGACTATTACTACTTGGTGGAAAAGCAAGAGAAATAAGATGAAAGAAATACTAGTGAAAAATGAATAATAATTGCCAAGGCTTCATCTAAGAAATTCAGACAACTTAAGACTATTACTACTTGGTGGAAAAGTAAGAGAAATAAGATGAAAGAAATACTAGTTAAAAATGAATAATAATTGCCAAGGCTTCATCTAAGAAATTCAGACAAATTAAGACTATTAATACTTGGTGGAAAAACAAGTGAAATAAGATGAAAGAAATACTAGTCAAAAATGAATAATAATTGCCAAGGCTTCATCTAAGAAATTCAGACAACTTAAGACTATTACTACTTGGTGGAGAAGCAAGAGAAATAAGATGAAAGAAATACTAGTCAAAAATGAATAATAATTGCCAAGGCTTCATCTAAGAAATTCAGACAACTTAAGTCTATTACTACTTGGTGGAAAAGCAAGAGAAATAAGATGAAAGAAATACTAGTGAAAAATGAATAAAAATTGACATGGCTTCATCTAAGAAATTCAGACAACTTAAGACTATTATTACTTGGTGGAAAAGCAAGAGAAATAAGATGAAAGAAATACTAGTGAAAAATGAATAAAAATTGACAAGGCTTCATCTAAGAAATTCAGACAACTTAAGACTATTACTACTTGGTTGAAAAGCAAGAGAAATAAGATGAAAGAAATACTAGTTAAAAATGAATAATAATAGACAAGGCTTCATCTAAGAAATTCAGACAACTTAAGGCTATTACTACTTGGTGGAAAAACAAGAGAAATAAGATGAAAGAAATACTAGTGAAAAATGAATAAAAATTGACAAGGCTTCATCTAAGAAATTCAGACAACTTAAGACTATTACTACTTGGTGGAAAAGCAAGAGAAATAAGATGAAAGAAATACTAGTCAAAAATGAATAATAATTGCCAAGGCTTCATCTAAGAAATTCAGACAACTTAAGATTATTACTACTTGGTGGAAAAGTAAGAGAAATAATATGAAAGAAATACTAGTGAAAAATGAATAATAATTGCGAAGGCTTCATCTAAGAAATTCAGACAACTTACGATTATTACTACTTGGTGGAAAAGTAAGAGAAATAATATGAAAGAAATACTAGTGAAAAATGAATAAAAATTGACAAGGCTTCATATAAGAAATTCAGACAACTTCAAACTATTACTACTTGGTGGAAAAGCAAGAGAAATAAGATGAAAGAAATACTAGTCAAAAATGAATAATAATTGCCAAGGCTTCATCTAAGAAATTCAGACAACTTAAGATTATTACTACTTGGTGGAAAAGTAAGAGAAATAATATGAAAGAAATACTAGTGAAAAATGAATAATAATTGCGAAGGCTTCATCTAAGAAATTCAGACAACTTACGATTATTACTACTTGGTGGAAAAGTAAGAGAAATAATATGAAAGAAATACTAGTGAAAAATGAATAATTATTGCAAGGCTTCATCTAAGAAATTCAGACAACTTAAGATTATTACTACTTGGTGGAAAAGTAAGAGAAATAATATGAAAGAAATACTAGTGAAAAATGAATAATAATTGCCAAGGCTTCATCTAAGAAATTCAGACAACTTAAGATTATTACTACTTGGTGGAAAAGTAAGAGAAATAATATGAAAGAAATACTAGTGAAAAATGAATAATAATTGCCAAGGCTTCATCTAAGAAATTCAGACAACTTAAGATTATTACTACTTGGTGGAAAAGTAAGAGAAATAATATGAAAGAAATACTAGTGAAAAATGAATAATAATTGCCAAGGCTTCATCTAAGAAATTCAGACAACTTAAGATTATTACTACTTGGTGGAAAAGTAAGAGAAATAATATGAAAGAAATACTAGTGAAAAATGAATAATAATTGCCAAGGCTTCATCTAAGAAATTCAGACAACTTAAGATTATTACTACTTGGTGGAAAAGTAAGAGAAATAATATGAAAGAAATACTAGTGAAAAATGAATAATGATTGACAAGGCTTCAACTTAGAAATTCAGACAACTTAAGATTATTACTACTTGGTGGAAAAGTAAGAGAAATAATATGAAAGAAATACTAGTGAAAAATGAATAAAAATTGACAAGGCTTCATCTAAGAAATTCAGACAACTTAAGACTATTACTACTTGGTGGAAAAGCAAGAGAAGTAAGATGAAAGAAATACTAGTGAAAAATGAATAAAAATTGACAAGGCTTCATCTAAGAAATTCAGACAACTTAAGACTATTACTACTTGGTGGAAAAGCAAGAGAAATAAGATGAAAGAAATACTAGTTAAAAATGAATAATAATAGACAAGGCTTCATCTAAGAAATTCAAACAACTTAAGGCTATTACTACTTGGTGGAAAAACAAGAGAAATAAGATGAAAGAAATACTAGTGAAAAATGAATAAAAATTGACAAGGCTTCATCTAAGAAATTCAGACAACTTAAGACTATTACTACTTGGTGGAAAAGCAAGAGAAATAAGATGAAAGAAATACCAGTGAAAAATGAATAATAATAGCCAAGGCTTCATCTAAGAAATTCAGACAACTTAAGACTATTGCTACTTGGTGGAAAAACAAGAAAAATAAGATGAAAGAAATACTAGTGAAAAATGAATAAAAATTGACAAGGCTTCATCTAAGAAATTCAGACAACTTAAGACTATTACTACTTGGTGGAAAAGCAAGAGAAATAAGATGAAAGAAATACTAGTCAAAAATGAATAAAAATTGACAAGGCTTCATCTAAGAAATTCAGACAACTTAAGACTATTACTACTTGGTGGAAAAGCAAGAGAAATAAGATGAAAGAAATACTAGTCAAAAATGAATAATAATTGCCAAGGCTTCATCTAAGAAATTCAGACAACTTAAGACTATTACTACTTGGTGGAAAAGCAAGAGAAATAAGATGAAAGAAATACTAGTGAAAAATGAATAAAAATTGACAAGGCTTCATCTAAGAAATTCAGACAACTTAAGGCTATTACTACTTGGTGGAAAAGCAAGAGAAATAAGATGAAAGAAATACCAGTGAAAAATGAATAATAATAGCCAAGGCTTCATCTAAGAAATTCAGACAACTTAAGACTATTACTACTTGGTGGAAAAACAAGAGAAATAAGATGAAAGAAATACTAGTCAAAAATGAATAAAAATTGACAAGGCTTCGTCTAAGAAATTCAGACAACTTAAGACTATTACTACTTGGTGGAAAAGCAAGAGAGATAAGATGAAAGAAATACCAGTGAAAAATGAATAATAATAGCCAAGGCTTCATCTGAGAAATTCAGACAACTTAAGACTATTACTACTTGGTGGAAAAGCAAGAGAAATAAGATGAAAGAAATACTAGTGAAAAATGAATAATAATTGCCAAGGCTTCATCTAAGAAATTCAGACAACTTAAGATGATTACTACTTGGTGGAAAAGTAAGAGAAATAATATGAAAGAAATACTAGTGAAAAATGAATAATAATTGCCAAGGCTTCATCTAAGAAATTCAGACAACTTAAGATTATTACTACTTGGTGGAAAAGTAAGAGAAATAATATGAAAGAAATACTAGTGAAAAATGAATAATAATTGCCAAGGCTTCATCTCAGAAATTCAGACAACTTAAGATTATTACTACTTGGTGGAAAAGTAAGAGAAATAATATGAAAGAAATACTAGTGAAAAATGAATAATAATTGCCAAGGCTTCATCTAAGAAATTCAGACAACTTAAGATTATTACTACTTGGTGGAAAAGTAAGAGAAATAATATGAAAGAAATACTAGTGAAAAATGAATAATGATTGACAAGGCTTCATCTAAGAAATTCAGACAACTTAAGATTATTACTACTTGGTGGAAAAGTAAGAGAAATAATATGAAAGAAATACTAGTGAAAAATGAATAATAATTGCCAAGGCTTCATCTAAGAAATTCAGACAACTTAAGATTATTACTACTTGGTGGAAAAGTAAGAGAAATAATATGAAAGAAATACTAGTGAAAAATGAATAATGATTGACAAGGCTTCATCTAAGAAATTCAGACAACTTAAGATTATTACTACTTGGAGGAAAAGTAAGAGAAATAATATGAAAGAAATACTAGTGAAAAATGAATAATAATTGCCAAGGCTTCATCTAAGAAATTCAGACAAATTAAGACTATTACTACTTGGTGGAAAAACAAGAGAAATAAGATGAAAGAAATACTAGTGAAAAATGAATAAAAATTGACAAGGCTTCGTCTAAGAAATTCAGACAACTTAAGACTATTACTACTTGGTGGAAAAGCAAGAGAAATAAGATGAAAGAAATACCAGTGAAAAATGAATAATAATAGCCAAGGCTTCATCTAAGAAATTCAGACAACTTAAGACTATTACTACTTGGTGGAAAAACAAGAGAAATAAGATGAAAGAAATACTAGTGAAAAATGAATAAAAATTGACAAGGCTTCATCTAAGAAATTCAGACAACTTAAGACTATTACTAATTGGTGGAAAAGCAAGAGAAATAAGTAGAAAGAAATACTAGTCAAAAATGAATAAAAATTGACAAGGCTTCATCTAAGAAATTCAGACAACTTAAGACTATTACTACTTGGTGGAAAAGCAAGAGAAATAAGATGAAAGAAATACTAGTCAAAAATGAATAATAATTGCCAAGGCTTCATCTAAGAAATTCAGACAACTTAAGACTATTACTACTTGGTGGAAAAGCAAGAGAAATAAGATGAAAGAAATACTAGTCAAAAATGAATAATAATTGCCAAGACTTCATCTAAGAAATTCAGACAACTTAAGTCTATTACTACTTGGTGGAAAAGCAAGAGAAATAAGATGAAAGAAATACTAGTGAAAAATGAATAAAAATTGACAAGGCTTCATCTAAGAAATTCAGACAACTTAAGACTATTACTACTTGGTGGAAAAGCAAGAGAAATAAGATGAAAGAAATACTAGTCAAAAATGAATAATAATTGCCAAGGCTTCATCTAAGAAATTCAGACAACTTAAGACTATTACTACTTGGTGGAAAAGCAAGAGAAATAAGATGAAAGAAATACTAGTGAAAAATGAATAAAAATTGCCAAGGCTTCATCTAAGAAATTCAGACAACTTAAGATTATTACTACTTGGTGGAAAAGTAAGAGAAATAATATGAAAGAAATACTAGTGAAAAATGAATAATGATTGACAAGGCTCCATCTAAGAAATTCAGACAACTTAAGATTATTACTACTTGGTGGAAAAGTAAGAGAAATAATATGAAAGAAATACTAGTGAAAAATGAATAATAATTGCCAAGGCTTCATCTAAGAAATTCAGACAACTTAAGATTATTACTACTTGGTGGAAAAGTAAGAGAAATAATATGAAAGAAATACTAGTGAAAAATGAATAATAATTGCCAAGGCTTCATCTAAGAAATTCAGACAACTTAAGATTATTACTACTTGGTGGAAAAGTAAGAGAAATAATATGAAAGAAATACTAGTGAAAAATGAATAATGATTGACAAGGCTTCATCTAAGAAATTCAGACAACTTAAGACTATTACTACTTGGTGGAAAAGCAAGAGAAATAAGATGAAAGAAATACTAGTGAAAAATGAATAATAATTGCCAAGGCTTCATCTAAGAAATTCAGACAACTTAAGATTATTACTACTTGGAGGAAAAGTAAGAGAAATAATATGAAAGAAATACTATTGAAAAATGAATAATAATTGCCAAGGCTTCATCTAAGAAATTCAGACAACTTAAGATTATTACTACTTGGAGGAAAAGTAAGAGAAATAATATGAAAGAAATACTAGTGAAAAATGAATAATAATTGCCAAGGCTTCATCTAAGAAATTCAGACAACTTAAGACTATTACTACTTGGTGGAAAAGCAAGAGAAATAAGATGAAAGAAATACTAGTGAAAAATGAATAATAATTCCCAAGGCTTCATCTAAGAAATTCAGACAACTTAAGATTATTACTACTTGGTGGAAAAGTAAGAGAAATAATATGAAAGAAATACTAGTGAAAAATGAATAATGATTGACAAGGCTTCATCTAAGAAATTCAGACAACTTAAGACTATTACTACTTGGTGGAAAAGCAAGAGAAATAAGATGAAAGAAATACTAGTGGAAAATGAATAATAATTGCCAAGGCTTCATCTAAGAAATTCAGACAACTTCAGATTATTACTACTTGGTGGAAAAGCAAGAGAAATAAGATGAAAGAAATACTAGTTAAAAATGAATAATAATTGCCAAGGCTTCATCTAAGAAATTCAGACAACTTAAGACTATTACTACTTGGTGGAAAAGCAAGAGGAATAAGATGAAAGAAATACTAGTTAAAAATGAATAATAATTGCCAAGGCTTCATCTAAGAAATTCAGACAACTTAAGATTATTACTACTTGGTGAAAAAGCAAGAGAAATAAGATGAAAGAAATACTAGTTAGAAATTAATAATAATTGCCAAGGCATCATGTAAGAAATTCAGACAACTTAAGACTATTACTACTTGGTGGAAAAGCAAGAGAAATAAGATGAAAGAAATACTAGTTAAAAATGAATAATAATTGCCAAGGCTTCATCTAAGAAATTCAGACAACTTAAGATTATTACTACTTGGTGAAAAAGCAAGAGAAATAAGATGAAAGAAATACTAGTTAAAAATGAATAATAATTGCCAAGGCTTCATCTAAGAAATTCAGACAACTTAAGACTATTACTACTTGGTGGAAAAGCAAGAGAAATAAGATGAAAGAAATACTAGTTAAAAATGAATAATAATTGCCAAGGCTTCATCTAAGAAATTCAGACAACTTAAGACTATTACTACTTGGTGGAAAAGCAAGAGAAATAAGATGAAAGAAATACTAGTTAAAAATGAATAATAATTGCCAAGGCTTCATCTAAGAAATTCAGACAACTTAAGACTATTTCTACTTGGTGGAAAAGCAAGAGAAATAAGATGAAAGAAATACTAGTTAAAAATGAATAATAATTGCCAAGGCTTCATCTAAGAAATTCAGACAACTTAAGATTATTACTACTTGGTGGAAAAGCAAGAGAAATAAGATGAAAGAAATACTAGTTAAAAATGAATAATAATTGCCAAGGCTTCATCTAAGAAATTCAGACAACTTAAGACTATTACTACTTGGTGGAAAAGCAAGAGAAATAAGATGAAAGAAATACTAGTGAAAAATGAATAATAATTGCCAAGGCTTCATCTAAGAAATTGAGACAACTTAAGATTATTACTACTTGGTGGAAAAGCAAGAGAAATAAGATGAAAGAAATACTAGTTAAAAATGAATAATAATTGCCAAGGCTTCATCTAAGAAATTCAGACAACTTAAGACTATTACTACTTGGTGGAAAAGCAAGAGAAATAAGATGAAAGAAATACTAGTTAAAAATGAATAATAATTGCCAAGGCTTCATCTAAGAAATTCAGACAACTTAAGATTATTACTACTTGGTGGAAAAGTAAGAGAAATAATATGAAAGAAATACTAGTGAAAAATGAATAATAATAGACAAGGCTTCATCTAAGAAATTCAGACAACTTAAGATTATTACTACTTGGTGGAAAAGTAAGAGAAATAATATGAAAGAAATACTAGTGAAAAATGAATAATAATTGCCAAGGCTTCATCTAAGAAATTCAGACAACTTAAGACTATTACTACTTGGTGGAAAAGCAAGAGAAATAAGATGAAAGAAATACTAGTGAAAAATGAATAATAATTGCCAAGGCTTCATCTAAGAAATTCAGACAACTTAAGACTATTACTACTTGGTGGAAAAGTAAGAGAAATAATATGAAAGAAATACTAGTTAGAAATTAATAATAATTGCCAAGGCATCATGTAAGAAATTCAGACAACTTAAGACTATTACTACTTGGTGGAAAAGCAAGAGAAATAAGATGAAAGAAATACTAGTTAAAAATGAATAATAATTGCCAAGGCTTCATCTAAGAAATTCAGACAACTTAAGATTATTACTACTTGGTGGAAAAGCAAGAGAAATAAGATGAAAGAAATACTAGTTAAAAATGAATAATAATTGCCAAGGCTTCATCTAAGAAATTCAGACAACTTAAGACTATTACTACTTGGTGGAAAAGCAAGAGAAATAAGATGAAAGAAATACTAGTGAAAAATGAATAAAAATTGACAAGGCTTCGTCTAAGAAATTCAGACAACTTAAGACTATTACTACTTGGTGGAAAAGCAAGAGAAATAAGATGAAAGAAATACCAGTGAAAAATGAATAATAATAGCCAAGGCTTCATCTAAGAAATTCAGACAACTTAAGACTATTACTACTTGGTGGAAAAACAAGAGAAATAAGATGAAAGAAATACTAGTGAAAAATGAATAAAAATTGACAAGGCTTCATCTAAGAAATTCAGACAACTTAAGACTATTACTAATTGGTGGAAAAGCAAGAGAAATAAGTAGAAAGAAATACTAGTCAAAAATGAATAAAAATTGACAAGGCTTCGTCTAAGAAATTCAGACAACTTAAGACTATTACTACTTGGTGGAAAAGCAAGAGAAATAAGATGAAAGAAATACTAGTCAAAAATGAATAATAATTGCCAAGGCTTCATCTAAGAAATTCAGACAACTTAAGACTATTACTACTTGGTGGAAAAGCAAGAGAAATAAGATGAAAGAAATACTAGTCAAAAATGAATAATAATTGCCAAGACTTCATCTAAGAAATTCAGACAACTTAAGTCTATTACTACTTGGTGGAAAAGCAAGAGAAATAAGATGAAAGAAATACTAGTGAAAAATGAATAAAAATTGACAAGGCTTCATCTAAGAAATTCAGACAACTTAAGACTATTACTACTTGGTGGAAAAGCAAGAGAAATAAGATGAAAGAAATACTAGTCAAAAATGAATAATAATTGCCAAGGCTTCATCTAAGAAATTCAGACAACTTAAGACTATTACTACTTGGTGGAAAAGCAAGAGAAATAAGATGAAAGAAATACTAGTGAAAAATGAATAAAAATTGCCAAGGCTTCATCTAAGAAATTCAGACAACTTAAGATTATTACTACTTGGTGGAAAAGTAAGAGAAATAATATGAAAGAAATACTAGTGAAAAATGAATAATGATTGACAAGGCTCCATCTAAGAAATTCAGACAACTTAAGATTATTACTACTTGGTGGAAAAGTAAGAGAAATAATATGAAAGAAATACTAGTGAAAAATGAATAATAATTGCCAAGGCTTCATCTAAGAAATTCAGACAACTTAAGATTATTACTACTTGGTGGAAAAGTAAGAGAAATAATATGAAAGAAATACTAGTGAAAAATGAATAATAATTGCCAAGGCTTCATCTAAGAAATTCAGACAACTTAAGATTATTACTACTTGGTGGAAAAGTAAGAGAAATAATATGAAAGAAATACTAGTGAAAAATGAATAATGATTGACAAGGCTTCATCTAAGAAATTCAGACAACTTAAGACTATTACTACTTGGTGGAAAAGCAAGAGAAATAAGATGAAAGAAATACTAGTGAAAAATGAATAATAATTGCCAAGGCTTCATCTAAGAAATTCAGACAACTTAAGATTATTACTACTTGGAGGAAAAGTAAGAGAAATAATATGAAAGAAATACTATTGAAAAATGAATAATAATTGCCAAGGCTTCATCTAAGAAATTCAGACAACTTAAGATTATTACTACTTGGAGGAAAAGTAAGAGAAATAATATGAAAGAAATACTAGTGAAAAATGAATAATAATTGCCAAGGCTTCATCTAAGAAATTCAGACAACTTAAGACTATTACTACTTGGTGGAAAAGCAAGAGAAATAAGATGAAAGAAATACTAGTGAAAAATGAATAATAATTCCCAAGGCTTCATCTAAGAAATTCAGACAACTTAAGATTATTACTACTTGGTGGAAAAGTAAGAGAAATAATATGAAAGAAATACTAGTGAAAAATGAATAATGATTGACAAGGCTTCATCTAAGAAATTCAGACAACTTAAGACTATTACTACTTGGTGGAAAAGCAAGAGAAATAAGATGAAAGAAATACTAGTGGAAAATGAATAATAATTGCCAAGGCTTCATCTAAGAAATTCAGACAACTTAAGACTATTACTACTTGGTGGAAAAGCAAGAGAAATAAGATGAAAGAAATACTAGTTAAAAATGAATAATAATTGCCAAGGCTTCATCTAAGAAATTCAGACAACTTCAGATTATTACTACTTGGTGGAAAAGCAAGAGAAATAAGATGAAAGAAATACTAGTTAAAAATGAATAATAATTGCCAAGGCTTCATCTAAGAAATTCAGACAACTTAAGACTATTACTACTTGGTGGAAAAGCAAGAGGAATAAGATGAAAGAAATACTAGTTAAAAATGAATAATAATTGCCAAGGCTTCATCTAAGAAATTCAGACAACTTAAGATTATTACTACTTGGTGAAAAAGCAAGAGAAATAAGATGAAAGAAATACTAGTTAGAAATTAATAATAATTGCCAAGGCATCATGTAAGAAATTCAGACAACTTAAGACTATTACTACTTGGTGGAAAAGCAAGAGAAATAAGATGAAAGAAATACTAGTTAAAAATGAATAATAATTGCCAAGGCTTCATCTAAGAAATTCAGACAACTTAAGATTATTACTACTTGGTGAAAAAGCAAGAGAAATAAGATGAAAGAAATACTAGTTAAAAATGAATAATAATTGCCAAGGCTTCATCTAAGAAATTCAGACAACTTAAGACTATTACTACTTGGTGGAAAAGCAAGAGAAATAAGATGAAAGAAATACTAGTTAAAAATGAATAATAATTGCCAAGGCTTCATCTAAGAAATTCAGACAACTTAAGACTATTACTACTTGGTGGAAAAGCAAGAGAAATAAGATGAAAGAAATACTAGTTAAAAATGAATAATAATTGCCAAGGCTTCATCTAAGAAATTCAGACAACTTAAGACTATTTCTACTTGGTGGAAAAGCAAGAGAAATAAGATGAAAGAAATACTAGTTAAAAATGAATAATAATTGCCAAGGCTTCATCTAAGAAATTCAGACAACTTAAGATTATTACTACTTGGTGGAAAAGCAAGAGAAATAAGATGAAAGAAATACTAGTTAAAAATGAATAATAATTGCCAAGGCTTCATCTAAGAAATTCAGACAACTTAAGACTATTACTACTTGGTGGAAAAGCAAGAGAAATAAGATGAAAGAAATACTAGTGAAAAATGAATAATAATTGCCAAGGCTTCATCTAAGAAATTGAGACAACTTAAGATTATTACTACTTGGTGGAAAAGCAAGAGAAATAAGATGAAAGAAATACTAGTTAAAAATGAATAATAATTGCCAAGGCTTCATCTAAGAAATTCAGACAACTTAAGACTATTACTACTTGGTGGAAAAGCAAGAGAAATAAGATGAAAGAAATACTAGTTAAAAATGAATAATAATTGCCAAGGCTTCATCTAAGAAATTCAGACAACTTAAGATTATTACTACTTGGTGGAAAAGTAAGAGAAATAATATGAAAGAAATACTAGTGAAAAATGAATAATAATAGACAAGGCTTCATCTAAGAAATTCAGACAACTTAAGATTATTACTACTTGGTGGAAAAGTAAGAGAAATAATATGAAAGAAATACTAGTGAAAAATGAATAATAATTGCCAAGGCTTCATCTAAGAAATTCAGACAACTTAAGACTATTACTACTTGGTGGAAAAGCAAGAGAAATAAGATGAAAGAAATACTAGTGAAAAATGAATAATAATTGCCAAGGCTTCATCTAAGAAATTCAGACAACTTAAGACTATTACTACTTGGTGGAAAAGTAAGAGAAATAATATGAAAGAAATACTAGTTAGAAATTAATAATAATTGCCAAGGCATCATGTAAGAAATTCAGACAACTTAAGACTATTACTACTTGGTGGAAAAGCAAGAGAAATAAGATGAAAGAAATACTAGTTAAAAATGAATAATAATTGCCAAGGCTTCATCTAAGAAATTCAGACAACTTAAGATTATTACTACTTGGTGGAAAAGCAAGAGAAATAAGATGAAAGAAATACTAGTTAAAAATGAATAATAATTGCCAAGGCTTCATCTAAGAAATTCAGACAACTTAAGACTATTACTACTTGGTGGAAAAGCAAGAGAAATAAGATGAAAGAAATACTAGTTAAAAATGAATAATAATTGCCAAGGCTTCATCTAAGAAATTCAGACAACTTAAGACTATTACTACTTGGTGGAAAAGCAAGAGAAATAAGATGAAAGAAATACTAGTTAAAAATGAATAATAATTGCCAAGGCTTCATCTAAGAAATTCAGACAACTTAAGACTATTACTACTTGGTGGAAAAGCAAGAGAAATAAGATGAAAGAAATACTAGTTAAAAATGAATAATAATTGCCAAGGCTTCATCTAAGAAATTCAGACAACTTAAGACTATTACTACTTGGTGGAAAAGCAAGAGAAATAAGATGAAAGAAATACTAGTGAAAAATGAATAATAATTGCCAAGGCTTCATCTAAGAAATTCAGACAACTTAAGATTATTACTACTTGGTGGAAAAGCAAGAGAAATAAGATGAAAGAAATACTAGTTAAAAATGAATAATAATTGCCAAGGCTTCATCTAAGAAATTCAGACAACTTAAGACTATTACTACTTGGTGGAAAAGCAAGAGAAATAAGATGAAAGAAATACTAGTTAAAAATGAATAATAATTGCCAAGGCTTCATCTAAGAAATTCAGACAACTTAAGATTATTACTACTTGGTGGAAAAGTAAGAGAAATAATATGAAAGAAATACTAGTGAAAAATGAATAATAATAGACAAGGCTTCATCTAAGAAATTCAGACAACTTAAGATTATTACTACTTGGTGGAAAAGTAAGAGAAATAATATGAAAGAAATACTAGTGAAAAATGAATAATAATTGCCAAGGCTTCATCTAAGAAATTCAGACAACTTAAGACTATTACTACTTGGTGGAAAAGCAAGAGAAATAAGATGAAAGAAATACTAGTGAAAAATGAATAATAATTGCCAAGGCTTCATCTAAGAAATTCAGACAACTTAAGACTATTACTACTTGGTGGAAAAGTAAGAGAAATAATATGAAAGAAATACTAGTGAAAAATGAATAATAATTGCCAAGGCTTCATCTAAGAAATTCAGACAACTTAAGATTATTACTACTTGGTGGAAAAGTAAGAGAAATAATATGAAACAAATACTAGTGAAAAATGAATAATCATTGACAGGGCTTCATCTAAGAAATTCAGACAACTTAAGACTATTACTACTTGGTGGAAAAGCAAGAGAAATAAGATGAAAGAAATACTAGTCAAAAATGAATAAAAATTGACAAGGCTTCATCTAAGAAATTCAGACAACTTAAGACTATTACTACTTGGTTGAAAAGCAAGAGAAATAAGAAGAAAGAAATACTAGTGAAAAATGAATAATAATTGACAAGGCTTCATCTAAGAAATTCAGACAACTTAAGACTATTACTACTTGGTGGAAAAGCAAGAGAAATAAGATGAAAGAAATACTAGTCAAAAATGAATAAAAATTGACAAGGCTTCATCTAAGAAATTCAGACAACTTAAGACTATTACTACTTGGTGGAAAAGCAAGAGAAATAAGATGAAAGAAATACCAGTGAAAAATGAATAATAATAGCCAAGGCTTCATCTAAGAAATTCAGACAACTTAAGACTATTACTACTTGGTGGAAAAACAGGAGAAATAAGATGAAAGAAATACTAGTGAAAAATGAATAAAAATTGACAAGGCTTCATCTAAGAAATTCAGACAACTTAAGACTATTACTACTTGGTGGAAAAGCAAGAGAAATAAGATGAAAGAAATACTAGTGAAAAATGAATAATAATTGCCAAGGCTTCATCTAAGAAATTCAGACAACTTAAGACTATTACTACTTGGTGGAAAAGCAAGAGAAATAAAATGAAAGAAATACTAGTCAAAAATGAATAAAAATTGACAAGGCTTCATCTAAGAAATTCAGACAACTTAAGTCTATTACTACTTGGTTGAAAAGCAAGAGAAATAAGAAGAAAGAAATACTAGTGAAAAATGAATAATAATTGACAAGGCTTCATCTAAGAAATTCAGACAACTTCAGACTATTACTACTTGGTGGAAAAGCAAGAGAAATAAGATGAAAGAAATACTAGTCAAAAATGAATAATAATTGACAAGGCTTCATCTAAGAAATTCAGACAACTTAAGGCTATTACTACTTGGTGGAAAAGCAAGAGAAATAAGATGAAAGAAATACTAGTTAAAAATGAATAATAATAGACAAGGCTTCATCTAAGAAATTCAGACAACTTAAGACTATTACTACTTGGTTGAAAAGCAAGAGAAATAAGAAGAAAGAAATACGAGTGAAAAATGAATAATAATTGACAAGGCTTCATCTAAGAAATTCAGACAACTTAAGACTATTACTACTTGGTGGAAAAACAAGAGTAAAAAAGATGAAAGAAATACTAGTGAAAAATGAATAAAAATTGACAAGGCTTCATCTAAGAAATTCAGACAACTTAAGACTATTACTACTTGGTGGAAAAGCAAGAGAGATAAGATGAAAGAAATACCAGTGAAAAATGAATAATAATAGCCAAGGCTTCATCTGAGAAATTCAGACAACTTAAGACTATTACTACTTGGTGGAAAAACAAGAGAAATAAGATGAAAGAAATACTAGTGAAAAATGAATAATGATTGACAAGGCTTCATCTAAGAAATTCAGACAACTTAAGACTATTACTACTTGGTGGAAAAGCAAGAGAAATAAGATGAAAGAAATACTAGTCAAAAATGAATAAAAATTGACAAGGCTTCATCTAAGAAATTCAGACAACTTAAGACTATTACTACTTGGTGGAAAAGCAAGAGAAATAAGATGAAAGAAATACTAGTCAAAAATGAATAATAATTGCCAAGGCTTCATCTAAGAAATTCAGACAACTTAAGACTATTACTTCTTGGTGGAAAAGCAAGAGAAATAAGATGAAAGAAATACTAGTCAAAAATGAATAATAATTGCCAAGGCTTCATCTAAGAAATTCAGACAACTTAAAACTATTACTACTTGGTGGAAAAGCAAGAGAAATAAGATGAAAGAAATACTAGTCAAAAATGAATAATAATTGCCAAGGCTTCATCTAAGAAATTCAGACAACTTAAGACTATTACTACTTGGTGGAAAAGCAAGAGAAATAAGATGAAAGAAATACTAGTGAAAAATGAATAAAAATTGACAAGGCTTCATCTAAGAAATTCAGACAACTTAAGACTATTACTACTTGGTGGAAAAGCAAGAGAAATAATATGAAAGAAATACTAGTCAAAAATGAATAATAATTGCCAAGGCTTCATCTAAGAAATTCAGACAACTTAAGACTATTACTACTTGGTTGAAAAGCAAGAGAAATAAGAAGAAAGAAATACGAGTGAAAAATGAATAATAATTGACAAGGCTTCATCTAAGAAATTCAGACAACTTAAGACTATTACTACTTGGTTGAAAAGCAAGAGAAATAAGATGAAAGAAATACTAGTGAAAAATGAATAAAAATTGACAAGGCTTCATCTAAGAAATTCAGACAACTTAAGACTATTACTACTTGGTGGAAAAGCAAGAGAAATAAGATGAAAGAAATACTAGTTAAAAATGAATAATAATAGACAAGGCTTCATCTAAGAAATTCAGACAACTTAAGGCTATTACTACTTGGTGGAAAAACAAGAGAAATAAGATGAAAGAAATACTAGTGAAAAATGAATAAAAATTGACAAGGCTTCTTCTAAGAAATTCAGACAACTTAAGACTATTACTACTTGGTGGAAAAGCAAGAGAAATAAGATGAAAGAAATACCAGTGAAAAATGAATAATAATAGTCAAGGCTTCATCTAAGAAATTCAGACAACTTAAGACTATTACTACTTGGTGGAAAAACAAGAGAAATAAGATGAAAGAAATACTAGTGAAAAATGAATAAAAATTGACAAGGCTTCATCTAAGAAATTTAGACAACTTAAGACTATTACTACTTGGTGGAAAAGCAAGAGAAATAAGATGAAAGAAATACTAGTCAAAAATGAATAATAATAGACAAGGCTTCATCTAAGAAATTCAGACAACTTAAGACTATTATTACTTGGTGGAAAAACAAGAGAAATAAGATGAAAGAAATACTAGTGAAAAATGAATAAAAATTGACAAGGCTTCATCTAAGAAATTCAGACAACTTAAGACTATTACTACTTGGTGGAAAAACAAGAGAAATAAGATGAAAGAAATACTAGTGAAAAATGAATAAAAATTGACAAGGCTTCATATAAGAAATTCAGACAACTTAAGACTATTACTACTTGGTGGAAAAGCAAGAGAAATAAGATGAAAGAAATACCAGTGAAAAATGAATAATAATAGCCAAGGCTTCATCTAAGAAATTCAGAGAACTTAAGACTATTACTACTTGGTGGAAAAGCAAGAGAAATAAGATGAAAGAAATACTAGTCAAAAATGAATAATAATTGCCAAGGCTTCATCTAAGAAATTCAGACAACTTAAGACTATTACTACTTGGTGGAAAAGCAAGAGAAATAAGATGAAAGAAATACTAGTGAAAAATGAATAAAAATTGACAAGGCTTCATCTAAGAAATTCAGACAACTTAAGACTATTACTACTTGGTGGAAAAGCAAGAGAAATAAAATGAAAGAAATACTAGTCAAAAATGAATAATAATTGCCAAGGCTTCATCTAAGAAATTCAGACAACTTAAGACTATTACTACTTGGTGGAAAAGCAAGAGAAATAAGATGAAAGAAATACTAGTGAAAAATGAATAATAATTGCGAAGGCTTCATCTAAGAAATTCAGACAACTTACGATTATTACTACTTGGTGGAAAAGTAAGAGAAATAATATGAAAGAAATACTAGTGAAAAATGAATAAAAATTGACAAGGCTTCATATAAGAAATTCAGACAACTTCAGACTATTACTACTTGGTGGAAAAGCAAGAGAAATAAGATGAAAGAAATACTAGTCAAAAATGAATAATAATTGCCAAGGCTTCATCTAAGAAATTCAGACAACTTAAGATTATTACTACTTGGTGGAAAAGTAAGAGAAATAATATGAAAGAAATACTAGTGAAAAATGAATAATAATTGCGAAGGCTTCATCTAAGAAATTCAGACAACTTGCGATTATTACTACTTGGTGGAAAAGTAAGAGAAATAATATGAAAGAAATACTAGTGAAAAATGAATAATAATTGCCAAGGCTTCATCTAAGAAATTCAGACAACTTAAGATTATTACTACTTGGTGGAAAAGTAAGAGAAATTATATGAAAGAAATACTAGTGAAAAATGAATAATAATTGCCAAGGCTTCATCTAAAAAATTCAGACAACTTAAGATTATTACTACTTGGTGGAAAAGTAAGAGAAATAATATGAAAGAAATACTAGTGAAAAATGAATAATAATTGCCAAGGCTTCATCTAAGAAATTCAGACAACTTAAGATTATTACTATTTGGTGGAAAAGTAAGAGAAATAATATGAAAGAAATACTAGTGAAAATTGAATAAAAATTGACAAGGCTTCATCTAAGAAATTCAGACAACTTAAGACTATTACTACTTGGTGGAAAAGCAAGAGAAATAAGATGAAAGAAATACTAGTCAAAAATGAATAAAAATTGACAAGTCTTCATCTAAGAAATTCAGACAACTTAAGACTATTACTACTTGGTGGAAAAGCAAGAGAAATAAGATGAAATAAATACTAGTCAAAAATGAATAATAATTGCCAAGGCTTCATCTAAGAAATTCAGACAACTTAAGACTATTACTACTTGGTGGAAAAGCAAGAGAAATAAGATGAAAGAAATACTAGTCAAAAATGAATAATAATTGCCAAGGCTTCATCTAAGAAATTCAGACAACTTAAGTCTATTACTACTTGGTGGAAAAGCAAGAGAAATAAGATGAAAGAAATACTAGTGAAAAATGAATAAAAATTGACAAGGCTTCATCTAAGAAATTCAGACAACTTAAGACTATTACTACTTGGTGGAAAAGCAAGAGAAATAAGATGAAAGAAATACCAGTGAAAAATGAATAAAAATTGACAAGGCTTCATCTAAGAAATTCAGACAACTTAAGACTATTACTACTTGGTGGAAAAGCAAGAGAAATAAGATGAAAGAAATACTAGTTAAAAATGAATAATAATAGACAAGGCTTCATCTAAGAAATTCAGACAACTTAAGGCTATTACTACTTGGTGGAAAAACAAGAGAAATAAGATGAAAGAAATACTAGTGAAAAATGAATAAAAATTGACAAGGCTTCATCTAAGAAATTCAGACAACTTAAGACTATTACTACTTGGTGGAAAAGCAAGAGAAATAAGATGAAAGAAATACTAGTCAAAAATGAATAATAATTGCCAAGGCTTCATCTAAGAAATTCAGACAACTTAAGATTATTACTACTTGGTGGAAAAGTAAGAGAAATAATATGAAAGAAATACTAGTGAAAAATGAATAATAATTGCGAAGGCTTCATCTAAGAAATTCAGACAACTTACGATTATTACTACTTGGTGGAAAAGTAAGAGAAATAATATGAAAGAAATACTAGTGAAAAATGAATAAAAATTGACATGGCTTCATATAAGAAATTCAGACAACTTCAGACTATTACTACTTGGTGGAAAAGCAAGAGAAATAAGATGAAAGAAATACTAGTCAAAAATGAATAATAATTGCCAAGGCTTCATCTAAGAAATTCAGACAACTTAAGATTATTACTACTTGGTGGAAAAGTAAGAGAAATAATATGAAAGAAATACTAGTGAAAAATAAATAACAATTGCGAAGGCTTCATCTAAGAAATTCAGACAACTTACGATTATTACTACTTGGTGGAAAAGTAAGAGAAATATTATGAAAGAAATACTAGTGAAAAATGAATAATAATTGCCAAGGCTTCATCTAAGAAATTCAGACAACTTAAGATTATTACTACTTGGTGGAAAAGTAAGAGAAATAATATGAAAGAAATACTAGTGAAAAATGAATAATAATTGCCAAGGCTTCATCTAAGAAATTCAGACAACTTAAGATTATTACTACTTGGTGGAAAAGTAAGAGAAATAATATGAAAGAAATACTAGTGAAAAATGAATAATAATTGCCAAGGCTTCATCTAAGAAATTCAGACAACTTAAGATTATTACTACTTGGTGGAAAAGTAAGAGAAATAATATGAAAGAAATACTAGTGAAAAATGAATAATGATTGACAAGGCTTCAACTTAGAAATTCAGACAACTTAAGATTATTACTACTTGGTGGAAAAGTAAGAGAAATAATATGAAAGAAATACTAGTGAAAAATGAATAAAAATTGACAAGGCTTCATCTAAGAAATTCAGACAACTTAAGACTATTACTACTTGGTGGAAAAGCAAGAGAAATAAGATGAAAGAAATACTAGTCAAAAATGAATAAAAATTGACAAGGCTTCATCTAAGAAATTCAGACAACTTAAGACTATTAATACTTGGTGGAAAAGCAAGAGAAATAAGATGAAAGAAATACCAGTGAAAAATGAATAATAATAGCCAAGGCTTCATCTAAGAAATTCAGACAACTTAAGACTATTACTACTTGGTGGAAAAGCAAGAGAAATAAGATGAAAGAAATACTAGTCAAAAATGAATAATAATTGCCAAGGCTTCATCTAAGAAATTCAGACAACTTAAGTCTATTACTACTTGGTGGAAAAGCAAGAGAAATAAGATGAAAGAAATACTAGTGAAAAATGAATAAAAATTGACAAGGCTTCATCTAAGAAATTCAGACAACTTAAGACTATTACTACTTGGTGGAAAAGCAAGAGAAATAAGATGAAAGAAATACTAGTGAAAAATGAATAAAAATTGACAATGCTTCATCTAAGAAATTCAGACAACTTAAGACTATTACTACTTGGTGGAAAAGCAAGAGAAATAAGATGAAAGAAATACTAGTTAAAAATGAATAATAATAGACAAGGCTTCATCTAAGAAATTCAGACAACTTAACGCTATTACTACTTGGTGGAAAAACAAGAGAAATAAGATGAAAGAAATACTAGTGAAAAATGAATAAAAATTGACAAGGCTTCATCTAAGAAATTCAGACAACTTAAGACTATTACTACTTGGTGGAAAAGCAAGAGAAATAAGATGAAAGAAATACCAGTGAAAAATGAATAATAATAGCCAAGGCTTCATCTAAGAAATTCAGACAACTTAAGACTATTACTACTTGGTTGAAAAACAAGAAAAATAAGATGAAAGAAATACTAGTGAAAAATGAATAAAAATTGACAAGGCTTCATCTAAGAAATTCAGACAACTTAAGACTATTACTACTTGGTGGAAAAGCAAGAGAAATAAGATGAAAGAAATACTAGTCAAAAATGAATAAAAATTGACAAGGCTTCATCTAAGAAATTCAGACAACTTAAGACTATTACTACTTGGTGGAAAAGCAAGAGAAATAAGATGAAAGAAATACTAGTGAAAAATGAATAAAAATTGACAAGGCTTCATCTAAGAAATTCAGACAACTTAAGACTATTACTACTTGGTGGAAAAGCAAGAGAAATAAGATGAAAGAAATACTAGTGAAAAATGAATAAAAATTGACAATGCTTCATCTAAGAAATTCAGACAACTTAAGACTATTACTACTTGGTGGAAAAGCAAGAGAAATAAGATGAAAGAAATACTAGTTAAAAATGAATAATAATAGACAAGGCTTCATCTAAGAAATTCAGACAACTTAACGCTATTACTACTTGGTGGAAAAACAAGAGAAATAAGATGAAAGAAATACTAGTGAAAAATGAATAAAAATTGACAAGGCTTCATCTAAGAAATTCAGACAACTTAAGACTATTACTACTTGGTGGAAAAGCAAGAGAAATAAGATGAAAGAAATACCAGTGAAAAATGAATAATAATAGCCAAGGCTTCATCTAAGAAATTCAGACAACTTAAGACTATTACTACTTGGTGGAAAAACAAGAAAAATAAGATGAAAGAAATACTAGTGAAAAATGAATAAAAATTGACAAGGCTTCATCTAAGAAATTCAGACAACTTAAGACTATTACTACTTGGTGGAAAAGCAAGAGAAATAAGATGAAAGAAATACTAGTCAAAAATGAATAAAAATTGACAAGGCTTCATCTAAGAAATTCAGACAACTTAAGACTATTACTACTTGGTGGAAAAGCAAGAGAAATAAGATGAAAGAAATACTAGTCAAAAATGAATAATAATTGCCAAGGCTTCATCTAAGAAATTCAGACAACTTAAGTCTATTACTACTTGGTGGAAAAGCAAGAGAAATAAGATGAAAGAAATACTAGTGAAAAATGAATAAAAATTGACAAGGCTTCATCTAAGAAATTCAGACAACTTAAGACTATTACTACTTGGTGGAAAAGCAAGAGAAATAAGATGAAAGAAATACCAGTGAAAAATGAATAAAAATTGACAAGGCTTCATCTAAGAAATTCAGACAACTTAAGACTATTACTACTTGGTGGAAAAGCAAGAGAAATAAGATGAAAGAAATACTAGTGAAAAATGAATAATAATTGCCAAGGCTTCATCTAAGAAATTCAGACAACTTAAGATTATTACTACTTGGTGGAAAAGTAAGAGAAATAATATGAAAGAAATACTAGTGAAAAATGAATAATAATTGCCAAGGCTTCATCTAAGAAATTCAGACAACTTAAGATTATTACTACTTGGTGGAAAAGTAAGAGAAATAATATGAAAGAAATACTAGTGAAAAATGAATAATAATTGCCAAGGCTTCATCTAAGAAATTCAGACAACTTAAGATTATTACTACTTGGTGGAAAAGTAAGAGAAATAATATGAAAGAAATACTAGTGAAAAATGAATAATGATTGACAAGGCTTCAACTTAGAAATTCAGACAACTTAAGATTATTACTACTTGGTGGAAAAGTAAGAGAAATAATATGAAAGAAATACTAGTGAAAAATGAATAAAAATTGACAAGGCTTCATCTAAGAAATTCAGACAACTTAAGACTATTACTACTTGGTGGAAAAGCAAGAGAAATAAGATGAAAGAAATACTAGTCAAAAATGAATAAAAATTGACAAGGCTTCATCTAAGAAATTCAGACAACTTAAGACTATTAATACTTGGTGGAAAAGCAAGAGAAATAAGATGAAAGAAATACTAGTCAAAAATGAATAATAATTGCCAAGGCTTCATCTAAGAAATTCAGACAACTTAAGACTATTACTACTTGGTGGAAAAGCAAGAGAAATAAGATGAAAGAAATACTAGTCAAAAATGAATAATAATTGCCAAGGCTTCATCTAAGAAATTCAGACAACTTAAGTCTATTACTACTTGGTGGAAAAGCAAGAGAAATAAGATGAAAGAAATACTAGTGAAAAATGAATAAAAATTGACAAGGCTTCATCTAAGAAATTCAGACAACTTAAGACTATTACTACTTGGTGGAAAAGCAAGAGAAATAAGATGAAAGAAATACTAGTGAAAAATGAATAAAAATTGACAATGCTTCATCTAAGAAATTCAGACAACTTAAGACTATTACTACTTGGTGGAAAAGCAAGAGAAATAAGATGAAAGAAATACTAGTTAAAAATGAATAATAATAGACAAGGCTTCATCTAAGAAATTCAGACAACTTAACGCTATTACTACTTGGTGGAAAAACAAGAGAAATAAGATGAAAGAAATACTAGTGAAAAATGAATAAAAATTGACAAGGCTTCATCTAAGAAATTCAGACAACTTAAGACTATTACTACTTGGTGGAAAAGCAAGAGAAATAAGATGAAAGAAATACCAGTGAAAAATGAATAATAATAGCCAAGGCTTCATCTAAGAAATTCAGACAACTTAAGACTATTACTACTTGGTGGAAAAACAAGAAAAATAAGATGAAAGAAATACTAGTGAAAAATGAATAAAAATTGACAAGGCTTCATCTAAGAAATTCAGACAACTTAAGACTATTACTACTTGGTGGAAAAGCAAGAGAAATAAGATGAAAGAAATACTAGTCAAAAATGAATAAAAATTGACAAGGCTTCATCTAAGAAATTCAGACAACTTAAGACTATTACTACTTGGTGGAAAAGCAAGAGAAATAAGATGAAAGAAATACTAGTGAAAAATGAATAAAAATTGACAAGGCTTCATCTAAGAAATTCAGACAACTTAAGACTATTACTACTTGGTGGAAAAGCAAGAGAAATAAGATGAAAGAAATACTAGTGAAAAATGAATAAAAATTGACAATGCTTCATCTAAGAAATTCAGACAACTTAAGACTATTACTACTTGGTGGAAAAGCAAGAGAAATAAGATGAAAGAAATACTAGTTAAAAATGAATAATAATAGACAAGGCTTCATCTAAGAAATTCAGACAACTTAACGCTATTACTACTTGGTGGAAAAACAAGAGAAATAAGATGAAAGAAATACTAGTGAAAAATGAATAAAAATTGACAAGGCTTCATCTAAGAAATTCAGACAACTTAAGACTATTACTACTTGGTGGAAAAGCAAGAGAAATAAGATGAAAGAAATACCAGTGAAAAATGAATAATAATAGCCAAGGCTTCATCTAAGAAATTCAGACAACTTAAGACTATTACTACTTGGTGGAAAAACAAGAAAAATAAGATGAAAGAAATACTAGTGAAAAATGAATAAAAATTGACAAGGCTTCATCTAAGAAATTCAGACAACTTAAGACTATTACTACTTGGTGGAAAAGCAAGAGAAATAAGATGAAAGAAATACTAGTCAAAAATGAATAATAATTGCGAAGGCTTCATCTAAGAAATTCAGACAACTTACGATTATTACTACTTGGTGGAAAAGTAAGAGAAATAATATGAAAGAAATACTAGTGAAAAATGAATAAAAATTGACATGGCTTCATATAAGAAATTCAGACAACTTCAGACTATTACTACTTGGTGGAAAAGCAAGAGAAATAAGATGAAAGAAATACTAGTCAAAAATGAATAATAATTGCCAAGGCTTCATCTAAGAAATTCAGACAACTTAAGATTATTACTACTTGGTGGAAAAGTAAGAGAAATAATATGAAAGAAATACTAGTGAAAAATAAATAACAATTGCGAAGGCTTCATCTAAGAAATTCAGACAACTTACGATTATTACTACTTGGTGGAAAAGTAAGAGAAATATTATGAAAGAAATACTAGTGAAAAATGAATAATAATTGCCAAGGCTTCATCTAAGAAATTCAGACAACTTAAGATTATTACTACTTGGTGGAAAAGTAAGAGAAATAATATGAAAGAAATACTAGTGAAAAATGAATAATAATTGCCAAGGCTTCATCTAAGAAATTCAGACAACTTAAGATTATTACTACTTGGTGGAAAAGTAAGAGAAATAATATGAAAGAAATACTAGTGAAAAATGAATAATAATTGCCAAGGCTTCATCTAAGAAATTCAGACAACTTAAGATTATTACTACTTGGTGGAAAAGTAAGAGAAATAATATGAAAGAAATACTAGTGAAAAATGAATAATGATTGACAAGGCTTCAACTTAGAAATTCAGACAACTTAAGATTATTAATACTTGGTGGAAAAGTAAGAGAAATAATATGAAAGAAATACTAGTGAAAAATGAATAAAAATTGACAAGGCTTCATCTAAGAAATTCAGACAACTTAAGACTATTACTACTTGGTGGAAAAGCAAGAGAAATAAGATGAAAGAAATACTAGTCAAAAATGAATAAAAATTGACAAGGCTTCATCTAAGAAATTCAGACAACTTAAGACTATTAATACTTGGTGGAAAAGCAAGAGAAATAAGATGAAAGAAATACTAGTCAAAAATGAATAATAATTGCCAAGGCTTCATCTAAGAAATTCAGACAACTTAAGACTATTACTACTTGGTGGAAAAGCAAGAGAAATAAGATGAAAGAAATACTAGTCAAAAATGAATAATAATTGCCAAGGCTTCATCTAAGAAATTCAGACAACTTAAGTCTATTACTACTTGGTGGAAAAGCAAGAGAAATAAGATGAAAGAAATACTAGTGAAAAATGAATAAAAATTGACAAGGCTTCATCTAAGAAATTCAGACAACTTAAGACTATTACTACTTGGTGGAAAAGCAAGAGAAATAAGATGAAAGAAATACTAGTGAAAAATGAATAAAAATTGACAATGCTTCATCTAAGAAATTCAGACAACTTAAGACTATTACTACTTGGTGGAAAAGCAAGAGAAATAAGATGAAAGAAATACTAGTTAAAAATGAATAATAATAGACAAGGCTTCATCTAAGAAATTCAGACAACTTAACGCTATTACTACTTGGTGGAAAAACAAGAGAAATAAGATGAAAGAAATACTAGTGAAAAATGAATAAAAATTGACAAGGCTTCATCTAAGAAATTCAGACAACTTAAGACTATTACTACTTGGTGGAAAAGCAAGAGAAATAAGATGAAAGAAATACCAGTGAAAAATGAATAATAATAGCCAAGGCTTCATCTAAGAAATTCAGACAACTTAAGACTATTACTACTTGGTGGAAAAACAAGAAAAATAAGATGAAAGAAATACTAGTGAAAAATGAATAAAAATTGACAAGGCTTCATCTAAGAAATTCAGACAACTTAAGACTATTACTACTTGGTGGAAAAGCAAGAGAAATAAGATGAAAGAAATACTAGTCAAAAATGAATAAAAATTGACAAGGCTTCATCTAAGAAATTCAGACAACTTAAGACTATTACTACTTGGTGGAAAAGCAAGAGAAATAAGATGAAAGAAATACTAGTGAAAAATGAATAAAAATTGACAAGGCTTCATCTAAGAAATTCAGACAACTTAAGACTATTACTACTTGGTGGAAAAGCAAGAGAAATAAGATGAAAGAAATACTAGTGAAAAATGAATAAAAATTGACAATGCTTCATCTAAGAAATTCAGACAACTTAAGACTATTACTACTTGGTGGAAAAGCAAGAGAAATAAGATGAAAGAAATACTAGTTAAAAATGAATAATAATAGACAAGGCTTCATCTAAGAAATTCGGACAACTTAACGCTATTACTACTTGGTGGAAAAACAAGAGAAATAAGATGAAAGAAATACTAGTGAAAAATGAATAAAAATTGACAAGGCTTCATCTAAGAAATTCAGACAACTTAAGACTATTACTACTTGGTGGAAAAGCAAGAGAAATAAGATGAAAGAAATACCAGTGAAAAATGAATAATAATAGCCAAGGCTTCATCTAAGAAATTCAGACAACTTAAGACTATTACTACTTGGTGGAAAAACAAGAAAAATAAGATGAAAGAAATACTAGTGAAAAATGAATAAAAATTGACAAGGCTTCATCTAAGAAATTCAGACAACTTAAGACTATTACTACTTGGTGGAAAAGCAAGAGAAATAAGATGAAAGAAATACTAGTCAAAAATGAATAAAAATTGACAAGGCTTCATCTAAGAAATTCAGACAACTTAAGACTATTACTACTTGGTGGAAAAGCAAGAGAAATAAGATGAAAGAAATACTAGTCAAAAATGAATAATAATTGCCAAGGCTTCATCTAAGAAATTCAGACAACTTAAGACTATTACTACTTGGTGGAAAAGCAAGAGAAATAAGATGAAAGAAATACTAGTCAAAAATGAATAAAAATTGACAAGGCTTCATCTAAGAAATTCAGACAACTTAAGACTATTAATACTTGGTGGAAAAGCAAGAGAAATAAGATGAAAGAAATACTAGTCAAAAATGAATAATAATTGCCAAGGCTTCATCTAAGAAATTCAGACAACTTAAGACTATTACTACTTGGTGGAAAAGCAAGAGAAATAAGATGAAAGAAATACTAGTCAAAAATGAATAATAATTGCCAAGGCTTCATCTAAGAAATTCAGACAACTTAAGTCTATTACTACTTGGTGGAAAAGCAAGAGAAATAAGATGAAAGAAATACTAGTGAAAAATGAATAAAAATTGACAAGGCTTCATCTAAGAAATTCAGACAACTTAAGACTATTACTACTTGGTGGAAAAGCAAGAGAAATAAGATGAAAGAAATACTAGTGAAAAATGAATAAAAATTGACAATGCTTCATCTAAGAAATTCAGACAACTTAAGACTATTACTACTTGGTGGAAAAGCAAGAGAAATAAGATGAAAGAAATACTAGTTAAAAATGAATAATAATAGACAAGGCTTCATCTAAGAAATTCAGACAACTTAACGCTATTACTACTTGGTGGAAAAACAAGAGAAATAAGATGAAAGAAATACTAGTGAAAAATGAATAAAAATTGACAAGGCTTCATCTAAGAAATTCAGACAACTTAAGACTATTACTACTTGGTGGAAAAGCAAGAGAAATAAGATGAAAGAAATACCAGTGAAAAATGAATAATAATAGCCAAGGCTTCATCTAAGAAATTCAGACAACTTAAGACTATTACTACTTGGTGGAAAAACAAGAAAAATAAGATGAAAGAAATACTAGTGAAAAATGAATAAAAATTGACAAGGCTTCATCTAAGAAATTCAGACAACTTAAGACTATTACTACTTGGTGGAAAAGCAAGAGAAATAAGATGAAAGAAATACTAGTCAAAAATGAATAAAAATTGACAAGGCTTCATCTAAGAAATTCAGACAACTTAAGACTATTACTACTTGGTGGAAAAGCAAGAGAAATAAGATGAAAGAAATACTAGTGAAAAATGAATAAAAATTGACAAGGCTTCATCTAAGAAATTCAGACAACTTAAGACTATTACTACTTGGTGGAAAAGCAAGAGAAATAAGATGAAAGAAATACTAGTGAAAAATGAATAAAAATTGACAATGCTTCATCTAAGAAATTCAGACAACTTAAGACTATTACTACTTGGTGGAAAAGCAAGAGAAATAAGATGAAAGAAATACTAGTTAAAAATGAATAATAATAGACAAGGCTTCATCTAAGAAATTCAGACAACTTAACGCTATTACTACTTGGTGGAAAAACAAGAGAAATAAGATGAAAGAAATACTAGTGAAAAATGAATAAAAATTGACAAGGCTTCATCTAAGAAATTCAGACAACTTAAGACTATTACTACTTGGTGGAAAAGCAAGAGAAATAAGATGAAAGAAATACCAGTGAAAAATGAATAATAATAGCCAAGGCTTCATCTAAGAAATTCAGACAACTTAAGACTATTACTACTTGGTGGAAAAACAAGAAAAATAAGATGAAAGAAATACTAGTGAAAAATGAATAAAAATTGACAAGGCTTCATCTAAGAAATTCAGACAACTTAAGACTATTACTACTTGGTGGAAAAGCAAGAGAAATAAGATGAAAGAAATACTAGTCAAAAATGAATAAAAATTGACAAGGCTTCATCTAAGAAATTCAGACAACTTAAGACTATTACTACTTGGTGGAAAAGCAAGAGAAATAAGATGAAAGAAATACTAGTCAAAAATGAATAATAATTGCCAAGGCTTCATCTAAGAAATTCAGACAACTTAAGACTATTACTACTTGGTGGAAAAGCAAGAGAAATAAGATGAAAGAAATACTAGTCAAAAATGAATAAAAATTGACAAGGCTTCATCTAAGAAATTCAGACAACTTAAGACTATTAATACTTGGTGGAAAAGCAAGAGAAATAAGATGAAAGAAATACTAGTCAAAAATGAATAATAATTGCCAAGGCTTCATCTAAGAAATTCAGACAACTTAAGACTATTACTACTTGGTGGAAAAGCAAGAGAAATAAGATGAAAGAAATACTAGTCAAAAATGAATAATAATTGCCAAGGCTTCATCTAAGAAATTCAGACAACTTAAGTCTATTACTACTTGGTGGAAAAGCAAGAGAAATAAGATGAAAGAAATACTAGTGAAAAATGAATAAAAATTGACAAGGCTTCATCTAAGAAATTCAGACAACTTAAGACTATTACTACTTGGTGGAAAAGCAAGAGAAATAAGATGAAAGAAATACTAGTGAAAAATGAATAAAAATTGACAATGCTTCATCTAAGAAATTCAGACAACTTAAGACTATTACTACTTGGTGGAAAAGCAAGAGAAATAAGATGAAAGAAATACTAGTTAAAAATGAATAATAATAGACAAGGCTTCATCTAAGAAATTCAGACAACTTAACGCTATTACTACTTGGTGGAAAAACAAGAGAAATAAGATGAAAGAAATACTAGTGAAAAATGAATAAAAATTGACAAGGCTTCATCTAAGAAATTCAGACAACTTAAGACTATTACTACTTGGTGGAAAAGCAAGAGAAATAAGATGAAAGAAATACCAGTGAAAAATGAATAATAATAGCCAAGGCTTCATCTAAGAAATTCAGACAACTTAAGACTATTACTACTTGGTGGAAAAACAAGAAAAATAAGATGAAAGAAATACTAGTGAAAAATGAATAAAAATTGACAAGGCTTCATCTAAGAAATTCAGACAACTTAAGACTATTACTACTTGGTGGAAAAGCAAGAGAAATAAGATGAAAGAAATACTAGTCAAAAATGAATAAAAATTGACAAGGCTTCATCTAAGAAATTCAGACAACTTAAGACTATTACTACTTGGTGGAAAAGCAAGAGAAATAAGATGAAAGAAATACTAGTCAAAAATGAATAATAATTGCCAATGCTTCATCTAAGAAATTCAGACAACTTAAGACTATTACTACTTGGTGGAAAAGCAAGAGAAATAAGATGAAAGAAATACTAGTCAAAAATGAATAAAAATTGACAAGGCTTCATCTAAGAAATTCAGACAACTTAAGACTATTAATACTTGGTGGAAAAGCAAGAGAAATAAGATGAAAGAAATACTAGTCAAAAATGAATAATAATTGCCAAGGCTTCATCTAAGAAATTCAGACAACTTAAGACTATTACTACTTGGTGGAAAAGCAAGAGAAATAAGATGAAAGAAATACTAGTCAAAAATGAATAATAATTGCCAAGGCTTCATCTAAGAAATTCAGACAACTTAAGTCTATTACTACTTGGTGGAAAAGCAAGAGAAATAAGATGAAAGAAATACTAGTGAAAAATGAATAAAAATTGACAAGGCTTCATCTAAGAAATTCAGACAACTTAAGACTATTACTACTTGGTGGAAAAGCAAGAGAAATAAGATGAAAGAAATACTAGTGAAAAATGAATAAAAATTGACAATGCTTCATCTAAGAAATTCAGACAACTTAAGACTATTACTACTTGGTGGAAAAGCAAGAGAAATAAGATGAAAGAAATACTAGTTAAAAATGAATAATAATAGACAAGGCTTCATCTAAGAAATTCAGACAACTTAACGCTATTACTACTTGGTGGAAAAACAAGAGAAATAAGATGAAAGAAATACTAGTGAAAAATGAATAAAAATTGACAAGGCTTCATCTAAGAAATTCAGACAACTTAAGACTATTACTACTTGGTGGAAAAGCAAGAGAAATAAGATGAAAGAAATACCAGTGAAAAATGAATAATAATAGCCAAGGCTTCATCTAAGAAATTCAGACAACTTAAGACTATTACTACTTGGTGGAAAAACAAGAAAAATAAGATGAAAGAAATACTAGTGAAAAATGAATAAAAATTGACAAGGCTTCATCTAAGAAATTCAGACAACTTAAGACTATTACTACTTGGTGGAAAAGCAAGAGAAATAAGATGAAAGAAATACTAGTCAAAAATGAATAAAAATTGACAAGGCTTCATCTAAGAAATTCAGACAACTTAAGACTATTACTACTTGGTGGAAAAGCAAGAGAAATAAGATGAAAGAAATACTAGTGAAAAATGAATAAAAATTGACAAGGCTTCATCTAAGAAATTCAGACAACTTAAGACTATTACTACTTGGTGGAAAAGCAAGAGAAATAAGATGAAAGAAATACTAGTGAAAAATGAATAAAAATTGACAATGCTTCATCTAAGAAATTCAGACAACTTAAGACTATTACTACTTGGTGGAAAAGCAAGAGAAATAAGATGAAAGAAATACTAGTTAAAAATGAATAATAATAGACAAGGCTTCATCTAAGAAATTCAGACAACTTAACGCTATTACTACTTGGTGGAAAAACAAGAGAAATAAGATGAAAGAAATACTAGTGAAAAATGAATAAAAATTGACAAGGCTTCATCTAAGAAATTCAGACAACTTAAGACTATTACTACTTGGTGGAAAAGCAAGAGAAATAAGATGAAAGAAATACCAGTGAAAAATGAATAATAATAGCCAAGGCTTCATCTAAGAAATTCAGACAACTTAAGACTATTACTACTTGGTGGAAAAACAAGAAAAATAAGATGAAAGAAATACTAGTGAAAAATGAATAAAAATTGACAAGGCTTCATCTAAGAAATTCAGACAACTTAAGACTATTACTACTTGGTGGAAAAGCAAGAGAAATAAGATGAAAGAAATACTAGTCAAAAATGAATAAAAATTGACAAGGCTTCATCTAAGAAATTCAGACAACTTAAGACTATTACTACTTGGTGGAAAAGCAAGAGAAATAAGATGAAAGAAATACTAGTCAAAAATGAATAATAATTGCCAAGGCTTCATCTAAGAAATTCAGACAACTTAAGACTATTACTACTTGGTGGAAAAGCAAGAGAAATAAGATGAAAGAAATACTAGTCAAAAATGAATAAAAATTGACAAGGCTTCATCTAAGAAATTCAGACAACTTAAGACTATTAATACTTGGTGGAAAAGCAAGAGAAATAAGATGAAAGAAATACTAGTCAAAAATGAATAATAATTGCCAAGGCTTCATCTAAGAAATTCAGACAACTTAAGACTATTACTACTTGGTGGAAAAGCAAGAGAAATAAGATGAAAGAAATACTAGTCAAAAATGAATAATAATTGCCAAGGCTTCATCTAAGAAATTCAGACAACTTAAGTCTATTACTACTTGGTGGAAAAGCAAGAGAAATAAGATGAAAGAAATACTAGTGAAAAATGAATAAAAATTGACAAGGCTTCATCTAAGAAATTCAGACAACTTAAGACTATTACTACTTGGTGGAAAAGCAAGAGAAATAAGATGAAAGAAATACTAGTGAAAAATGAATAAAAATTGACAATGCTTCATCTAAGAAATTCAGACAACTTAAGACTATTACTACTTGGTGGAAAAGCAAGAGAAATAAGATGAAAGAAATACTAGTTAAAAATGAATAATAATAGACAAGGCTTCATCTAAGAAATTCAGACAACTTAACGCTATTACTACTTGGTGGAAAAACAAGAGAAATAAGATGAAAGAAATACTAGTGAAAAATGAATAAAAATTGACAAGGCTTCATCTAAGAAATTCAGACAACTTAAGACTATTACTACTTGGTGGAAAAGCAAGAGAGATAAGATGAAAGAAATGCCAGTGAAAAATGAATAATAATAGCCAAGGCTTCATCTGAGAAATTCAGACAACTTAAGACTATTACTACTTGGTGGAAAAGCAAGAGAAATAAGATGAAAGAAATACTAGTGAAAAATGAATAATGATTGACAAGGCTTCATCTAAGAAATTCAGGCAACTTAAGATTATTACTACTTGGTGGAAAAGTAAGAGAAATAATATGAAAGAAATACTAGTGAAAAATGAATAATAATTGCCAAGGCTTCATCTAAGAAATTCAGACAACTTAAGATGATTACTACTTGGTGGAAAAGTAAGAGAAATAATATGAAAGAAATACTAGTGAAAAATGAATAATAATTGCCAAGGCTTCATCTAAGAAATTCAGACAACTTAAGATTATTACTACTTGGTGGAAAAGTAAGAGAAATAATATGAAAGAAATACTAGTGAAAAATGAATAATAATTGCCAAGGCTTCATCTAAGAAATTCAGACCACTTAAGATTATTACTACTTGGTGGAAAAGTAAGAGAAATAATATGAAAGAAATACTAGTGAAAAATGAATAATAATTGCCAAGGCTTCATCTAAGAAATTCAGACAACTTAAGATTATTACGACGTGGTGGAAAAGTAAGAGAAATAATATGAAAGAAATACTAGTGAAAAATGAATAATGATTGACAAGGCTTCATCTAAGAAATTCAGACAACTTAAGATTATTACTACTTGGTGGAAAAGTAAGAGAAATAATATGAAAGAAATACTAGTGAAAAATGAATAATAATTGCCAAGGCTTCATCTAATAAATTCAGACAACTTAAGATTATTACTACTTGGTGGAAAAGTAAGAGAAATAATATGAAAGAAATACTAGTGAAAAATGAATAATGATTGACAAGGCTTCATCTAAGAAATTCAGACAACTTAAGATTATTACTACTTGGAGGAAAAGTAAGAGAAATAATATGAAAGAAATACTAGTGAAAAATGAATAATAATTGCCAAGGCTTCATCTAAGAAATTCAGACAAATTAAGACTATTAATACTTGGTGGAAAAACAAGTGAAATAAGATGAAAGAAATACTAGTCAAAAATGAATAATAATTGCCAAGGCTTCATCTAAGAAATTCAGACAACTTAAGACTATTACTACTTGGTGGAGAAGCAAGAGAAATAAGATGAAAGAAATACTAGTCAAAAATGAATAATAATTGCCAAGGCTTCATCTAAGAAATTCAGACAACTTAAGTCTATTACTACTTGGTGGAAAAGCAAGAGAAATAAGATGAAAGAAATACTAGTGAAAAATGAATAAAAATTGACAAGGCTTCATCTAAGAAATTCAGACAACTTAAGACTATTATTACTTGGTGGAAAAGCAAGAGAAATAAGATGAAAGAAATACTAGTGAAAAATGAATAAAAATTGACAAGGCTTCATCTAAGAAATTCAGACAACTTAAGACTATTACTACTTGGTGGAAAAGCAAGAGAAATAAGATGAAAGAAATACTAGTCAAAAATGAATAATAATTGCCAAGGCTTCATCTAAGAAATTCAGACAACTTAAGATTATTACTACTTGGTGGAAAAGTAAGAGAAATAATATGAAAGAAATACTAGTGAAAAATGAATAATAATTGCGAAGGCTTCATCTAAGAAATTCAGACAACTTACGATTATTACTACTTGGTGGAAAAGTAAGAGAAATAATATGAAAGAAATACTAGTGAAAAATGAATAAAAATTGACAAGGCTTCATATAAGAAATTCAGACAACTTCAAACTATTACTACTTGGTGGAAAAGCAAGAGAAATAAGATAAAAGAAATACTAGTCAAAAATGAATAATAATTGCCAAGGCTTCATCTAAGAAATTCAGACAACTTAAGATTATTACTACTTGGTGGAAAAGTAAGAGAAATAATATGAAAGAAATACTAGTGAAAAATGAATAATAATTGCGAAGGCTTCATCTAAGAAATTCAGACAACTTACGATTATTACTACTTGGTGGAAAAGTAAGAGAAATAATATGAAAGAAATACTAGTGAAAAATGAATAATAATTGCCAAGGCTTCATCTAAGAAATTCAGACAACTTAAGATTATTACTACTTGGTGGAAAAGTAAGAGAAATAATATGAAAGAAATACTAGTGAAAAATGAATAATAATTGCCAAGGCTTCATATAAGAAATTCAGACAACTTAAGATTATTACTACTTGGTGGAAAAGTAAGAGAAATAATATGAAAGAAATACTAGTGAAAAATGAATAATAATTGCCAAGGCTTCATCTAAGAAATTCAGACAACTTAAGATTATTACTACTTGGTGGAAAAGTAAGAGAAATAATATGAAAGAAATACTAGTGAAAAATGAATAATGATTGACAAGGCTTCAACTTAGAAATTCAGACAACTTAAGATTATTATTACTTGGTGGAAAAGTAAGAGAAATATTATGAAAGAAATACTAGTGAAAAATGAATAAAAATTGACAAGGCTTCATCTAAGAAATTCAGACAACTTAAGACTATTACTACTTGGTGGAAAAGCAAGAGAAATAAGATGAAAGAAATACTAGTCAAAAATGAATAAAAATTGACAAGGCTTCATCTAAGAAATTCAGACAACTTAAGACTATTACTACTTGGTGGAAAAGCAAGAGAAATAAGATGAAAGAAATACTAGTCAAAAATGAATAATAATTGCCAAGGCTTCATCTAAGAAATTCAGACAACTTAAGGCTATTACTACTTGGTGGAAAAACAAGAGAAATAAGATGAAAGAAATACTAGTGAAAAATGAATAAAAATTGACAAGGCTTCATCTAAGAAATTCAGACAACTTAAGACTATTACTACTTGGTGGAAAAGCAAGAGAAATAAGATGAAAGAAATACCAGTGAAAAATGAATAATAATAGCCAAGGCTTCATCTAAGAAATTCAGACAACTTAAGACTATTACTACTTGGTGGAAAAACAAGAAAAATAAGATGAAAGAAATACTAGTGAAAAATGAATAAAAATTGACAAGGCTTCATCTAAGAAATTCAGACAACTTAAGACTATTACTACTTGGTGGAAAAGCAAGAGAAATAAGATGAAAGAAATACTAGTCAAAAATGAATAAAAATTGACAAGGCTTCATCTAAGAAATTCAGACAACTTAAGACTATTACTACTTGGTGGAAAAGCAAGAGAAATAAGATGAAAGAAATACTAGTCAAAAATGAATAATAATTGCCAAGGCTTCATCTAAGAAATTCAGACAACTTAAGACTATTACTACTTGGTGGAAAAGCAAGAGAAATAAGATGAAAGAAATACTAGTGAAAAATGAATAAAAATTGACAAGGCTTCATCTAAGAAATTCAGACAACTTAAGGCTATTACTACTTGGTGGAAAAACAAGAGAAATAAGATGAAAGAAATACTAGTGAAAAATGAATAAAAATTGACAAGTCTTCATCTAAGAAATTCAGACAACTTAAGACTATTACTACTTGGTGGAAAAGCAAGAGAAATAAGATGAAAGAAATACTACTCAAAAATGAATAAAAATTGACAAGGCTTCGTCTAAGAAATTCAGACAACTTAAGACTATTACTACTTGGTGGAAAAGCAAGAGAGATAAGATGAAAGAAATGCCAGTGAAAAATGAATAATAATAGCCAAGGCTTCATCTGAGAAATTCAGACAACTTAAGACTATTACTACTTGGTGGAAAAGCAAGAGAAATAAGATGAAAGAAATACTAGTGAAAAATGAATAATGATTGACAAGGCTTCATCTAAGAAATTCAGGCAACTTAAGATTATTACTACTTGGTGGAAAAGTAAGAGAAATAATATGAAAGAAATACTAGTGAAAAATGAATAATAATTGCCAAGGCTTCATCTAAGAAATTCAGACAACTTAAGATGATTACTACTTGGTGGAAAAGTAAGAGAAATAATATGAAAGAAATACTAGTGAAAAATGAATAATAATTGCCAAGGCTTCATCTAAGAAATTCAGACAACTTAAGATTATTACTACTTGGTGGAAAAGTAAGAGAAATAATATGAAAGAAATACTAGTGAAAAATGAATAATAACTGCCAAGGCTTCATCTAAGAAATTCAGACAACTTAAGATTATTACTACTTGGTGGAAAAGTAAGAGAAATAATATGAAAGAAATACTAGTGAAAAATGAATAATAATTGCCAAGGCTTCATCTAAGAAATTCAGACAACTTAAGATTATTACTACGTGGTGGAAAAGTAAGAGGAATAATATGAAAGAAATACTAGTGAAAAATGAATAATGATTGACAAGGCTTCATCTAAGAAATTCAGACAACTTAAGGTTATTACTACTTGGTGGAAAAGTAAGAGAAATAATATGAAAGAAATACTAGTGAAAAATGAATAATAATTGCCAAGGCTTCATCTAATAAATTCAGACAACTTAAGATTATTACTACTTGGTGGAAAAGTAAGAGAAATAATATGAAAGAAATACTAGTGAAAAATGAATAATGATTGACAAGGCTTCATCTAAGAAATTCAGACAACTTAAGATTATTACTACTTGGAGGAAAAGTAAGAGAAATAATATGAAAGAAATACTAGTGAAAAATGAATAATAATTGCCAAGGCTTCATCTAAGAAATTCAGACAAATTAAGACTATTACTACTTGGTGGAAAAACAAGAGAAATAAGATGAAAGAAATACTAGTGAAAAATGAATAAAAATTGACAAGGCTTCGTCTAAGAAAATCAGACAACTTAAGATTATTACTACTTGGTGGAAAAGCAAGAGAAATAAGATGAAAGAAATACCAGTGAAAAATGAATAATAATAGCCAAGGCTTCATCTAAGAAATTCAGACAACTTAAGACTATTACTACTTGGTGGAAAAACAAGAGAAATAAGATGAAAGAAATACTAGTGAAAAATGAATAAAAATTGACAAGGCTTCATCTAAGAAATTCAGACAACTTAAGACTATTACTACTTGGTGGAAAAGCAAGAGAAATAAGATGAAAGAAATACTAGTCAAAAATGAATAAAAATTGACAAGGCTTCATCTAAGAAATTCAGACAACTTAAGACTATTACTACTTGGTGGAAAAGCAAGAGAAATAAGATGAAAGAAATACTAGTCAAAAATGAATAATAATTGCCAATGCTTCATCTAAGAAATTCAGACAACTTAAGACTATTACTACTTGGTGGAAAAGCAAGAGAAATAAGATGAAAGAAATACTAGTCAAAAATGAATAATAATTGCCAAGGCTTCATCTAAGAAATTCAGACAACTTAAGACTATTACTACTTGGTGGAAAAGCAAGAGAAATAAGATGAAAGAAATACTAGTCAAAAATGAATAAAAATTGACAAGGCTTCATCTAAGAAATTCAGACAACTTAAGACTATTACTACTTGGTGGAAAAGCAAGAGAAATAAGATGAAAGAAATACTAGTCAAAAATGAATAATAATTGCCAAGGCTTCATCTAAGAAATTCAGACAACTTAAGACTATTACTACTTGGTGGAAAAGCAAGAGAAATAAGATGAAAGAAATACTAGTGAAAAATGAATAAAAATTGACAAGGCTTCATCTAAGAAATTCAGACAACTTAAGGCTATTACTACTTGGTGGAAAAACAAGAGAAATAAGATGAAAGAAATACTAGTGAAAAATGAATAAAAATTGACAAGTCTTCATCTAAGAAATTCAGACAACTTAAGACTATTACTACTTGGTGGAAAAGCAAGAGAAATAAGATGAAAGAAATACTACTCAAAAATGAATAAAAATTGACAAGGCTTCGTCTAAGAAATTCAGACAACTTAAGACTATTACTACTTGGTGGAAAAGCAAGAGAGATAAGATGAAAGAAATGCCAGTGAAAAATGAATAATAATAGCCAAGGCTTCATCTGAGAAATTCAGACAACTTAAGACTATTACTACTTGGTGGAAAAGCAAGAGAAATAAGATGAAAGAAATACTAGTGAAAAATGAATAATGATTGACAAGGCTTCATCTAAGAAATTCAGGCAACTTAAGATTATTACTACTTGGTGGAAAAGTAAGAGAAATAATATGAAAGAAATACTAGTGAAAAATGAATAATAATTGCCAAGGCTTCATCTAAGAAATTCAGACAACTTAAGATGATTACTACTTGGTGGAAAAGTAAGAGAAATAATATGAAAGAAATACTAGTGAAAAATGAATAATAATTGCCAAGGCTTCATCTAAGAAATTCAGACAACTTAAGATTATTACTACTTGGTGGAAAAGTAAGAGAAATAATATGAAAGAAATACTAGTGAAAAATGAATAATAACTGCCAAGGCTTCATCTAAGAAATTCAGACAACTTAAGATTATTACTACTTGGTGGAAAAGTAAGAGAAATAATATGAAAGAAATACTAATGAAAAATGAATAATAATTGCCAAGGCTTCATCTAAGAAATTCAGACAACTTAAGATTATTACTACGTGGTGGAAAAGTAAGAGAAATAATATGAAAGAAATACTAGTGAAAAATGAATAATGATTGACAAGGCTTCATCTAAGAAATTCAGACAACTTAAGGTTATTACTACTTGGTGGAAAAGTAAGAGAAATAATATGAAAGAAATACTAGTGAAAAATGAATAATAATTGCCAAGGCTTCATCTAATAAATTCAGACAACTTAAGATTATTACTACTTGGTGGAAAAGTAAGAGAAATAATATGAAAGAAATACTAGTGAAAAATGAATAATGATTGACAAGGCTTCATCTAAGAAATTCAGACAACTTAAGATTATTACTACTTGGAGGAAAAGTAAGAGAAATAATATGAAAGAAATACTAGTGAAAAATGAATAATAATTGCCAAGGCTTCATCTAAGAAATTCAGACAAATTAAGACTATTACTACTTGGTGGAAAAACAAGAGAAATAAGATGAAAGAAATACTAGTGAAAAATGAATAAAAATTGACAAGGCTTCGTCTAAGAAATTCAGACAACTTAAGATTATTACTACTTGGTGGAAAAGCAAGAGAAATAAGATGAAAGAAATACCAGTGAAAAATGAATAATAATAGCCAAGGCTTCACCTAAGAAATTCAGACAACTTAAGACTATTAGTACTTGGTGGAAAAACAAGAGAAATAAGATGAAAGAAATACTAGTGAAAAATGAATAAAAATTGACAAGGCTTCATCTAAGAAATTCAGACAACTTAAGACTATTACTACTTGGTGGAAAAGCAAGAGAAATAAGATGAAAGAAATACTAGTCAAAAATGAATAAAAATTGACAAGGCTTCATCTAAGAAATTCAGACAACTTAAGACTATTACTACTTGGTGGAAAAGCAAGAGAAATAAGATGAAAGAAATACTAGTCAAAAATGAATAATAATTGCCAATGCTTCATCTAAGAAATTCAGACCACTTAAGACTATTACTACTTGGTGGAAAAGCAAGAGAAATAAGATGAAAGAAATACTAGTCAAAAATGAATAATAATTGCCAAGGCTTCATCTAAGAAATTCAGACAACTTAAGTCTATTACTACTTGGTGGAAAAGCAAGAGAAATAAGATGAAAGAAATACTAGTGAAAAATGAATAAAAATTGACAAGGCTTCATCTAAGAAATTCAGACAACTTAAGACTATTACTACTTGGTGGAAAAGCAAGAGAAATAAGATGAAAGAAATACTAGTCAAAAATGAATAATAATTGCCAAGGCTTCATCTAAGAAATTCAGACAACTTAAAACTATTACTACTTGGTGGAAAAGCAAGGGAAATAAGATGAATGAAATACTAGTCAAAAATGAATAATAATTGCCAAGGCTTCATCTAAGAAATTCAGACAACTTAAGACTATTACTACTTGGTGGAAAAGCAAGAGAAATAAGATGAAAGAAATACTAGTGAAAAATGAATAAAAATTGACAAGGCTTCATCTAAGAAATTCAGACAACTTAAGACTATTACTACTTGGTGGAAAAGCAAGAGAAATAAGATGAAAGAAATACTAGTGAAAAATGAATAAAAATTGACAAGGCTTCGTCTAAGAAATTCAGACAACTTAAGATTATTACTACTTGGTGGAAAAGCAAGAGAAATAAGATGAAAGAAATACCAGTGAAAAATGAATAATAATAGCCAAGGCTTCATCTAAGAAATTCAGACAACTTAAGACTATTACTACTTGGTGGAAAAACAAGAGAAATAAGATGAAAGAAATACTAGTGAAAAATGAATAAAAATTGACAAGGCTTCATCTAAGAAATTCAGACAACTTATGACTATTACTACTTGGTGGAAAAGCAAGAGAAATAAGATGAAAGAAATACTAGTCGAAAATGAATAAAAATTGACAAGGCTTCATCTAAGAAATTCAGACAACTTAAGACTATTACTACTTGGTGGAAAAGCAAGAGAAATAAGATGAAAGAAATACTAGTCAAAAATGAATAATAATTGCCAATGCTTCATCTAAGAAATTCAGACAACTTAAGACTATTACTACTTGGTGGAAAAGCAAGAGAAATAAGATGAAAGAAATACTAGTCAAAAATGAATAATAATTGCCAAGGCTTCATCTAAGAAATTCAGACAACTTAAGTCTATTACTACTTGGTGGAAAAGCAAGAGAAATAAGATGAAAGAAATACTAGTGAAAAATGAATAAAAATTGACAAGGCTTCATCTAAGAAATTCAGACAACTTAAGACTATTACTACTTGGTGGAAAAGCAAGAGAAATAAGATGAAAGAAATACTAGTCAAAAATGAATAATAATTGCCAAGGCTTCATCTAAGAAATTCAGACAACTTAAAACTATTACTACTTGGTGGAAAAGCAAGGGAAATAAGATGAATGAAATACTAGTCAAAAATGAATAATAATTGCCAAGGCTTCATCTAAGAAATTCAGACAACTTAAGACTATTACTACTTGGTGGAAAAGCAAGAGAAATAAGATGAAAGAAATACTAGTGAAAAATGAATAAAAATTGACAAGGCTTCATCTAAGAAATTCAGACAACTTAAGACTATTACTACTTGGTGGAAAAGCAAGAGAAATAAGATGAAAGAAATACTAGTCAAAAATGAATAATAATTGCCAAGGCTTCATCTAAGAAATTCAGACAACTTAAGACTATTACTACTTGGTGGAAAAGCAAGAGAAATAAGATGAAAGAAATACTAGTGAAAAATGAATAAAAATTGACAAGGCATCATCTAAGAAATTCAGACAACTTAAGACTATTACTACTTGGTGGAAAAGCAAGAGAAATAAGATGAAAGAAATACTAGTGAAAAATGAATAAAAATTGACAAGGCTTCATATAAGAAATTCAGACAACTTAAGACTATTACTACTTGGTGCAAAAGCAAGAGAAATAAGATGAAAGAAATACTAGTCAAAAATGAATAATAATTGCCAAGGCTTCATCTAAGAAATTCAGACAACTTAAAACTATTACTACTTGGTGGAAAAGCAAGGGAAATAAGATGAATGAAATACTAGTCAAAAATGAATAATAATTGCCAAGGCTTCATCTAAGAAATTCAGACAACTTAAGACTATTACTACTTGGTGGAAAAGCAAGAGAAATAAGATGAAAGAAATACTAGTGAAAAATGAATAAAAATTGACAAGGCTTCATCTAAGAAATTCAGACAACTTAAGACTATTACTACTTGGTGGAAAAGCAAGAGAAATAAGATGAAAGAAATACTAGTCAAAAATGAATAATAATTGCCAAGGCTTCATCTAAGAAATTCAAACAACTTAAGACTATTACTACTTGGTGGAAAAGCAAGAGAAATAAGATGAAAGAAATACTAGTGAAAAATGAATAAAAATTGACAAGGCATCATCTAAGAAATTCAGACAACTTAAGACTATTACTACTTGGTGGAAAAGCAAGAGAAATAAGATGAAAGAAATACTAGTGAAAAATGAATAAAAATTGACAAGGCTTCATATAAGAAATTCAGACAACTTCAGACTATTACTACTTGGTGCAAAAGCAAGAGAAATAAGATGAAAGAAATACTAGTCAAAAATGAATAATAATTGCCAAGGCTTCATCTAAGAAATTCAGACAACTTAAGATTATTACTACTTGGTGGAAAAGTAAGAGAAATAATATGAAAGAAATACTAGTGAAAAATGAATAATAATTGCGAAGGCTTCATCTAAGAAATTCAGACAACTTACGATTATTACTACTTGGTGGAAAAGTAAGAGAAATAATATGAAAGAAATACTAGTGAAAAATGAATAAAAATTGACAAGGCTTCATATAAGAAATTCAGACAACTTCAGACTATTAATACTTGGTGGAAAAGCAAGAGAAATAAGATGAAAGAAATACTAGTCAAAAATGAATAATAATTGCCAAGGCTTCATCTAAGAAATTCAGACACCTTAAGATTATTACTACTTGGTGGAAAAGTAAGAGAAATAATATGAAAGAAATACTAGTGAAAAATGAATAATAATTGCGAAGGCTTCATCTAAGAAATTCAGACAACTTACGATTATTACTACTTGGTGGAAAAGTAAGAGAAATAATATGAAAGAAATACTAGTGAAAAATGAATAATAATTGCCAAGGCTTCATCTAAGAAATTCAGACAACTTAAGATTATTACTACTTGGTGGAAAAGTAAGAGAAATAATATGAAAGAAATACTAGTGAAAAATGAATAATAATTGCCAAGGCTTCATCTAAGAAATTCAGACAACTTAAGATTATTACTACTTGGTGGAAAAGTAAGAGAAATAATATGAAAGAAATACTAGTGAAAAATGAATAATAATTGCCAAGGCTTCATCTAAGAAATTCAGACAACTTAAGATTATTACTACTTGGTGGAAAAGTAAGAGAAATAATATGAAAGAAATACTAGTGAAAAATGAATAATGATTGACAAGGCTTCAACTTAGAAATTCAGACAACTTAAGATTATTACTACTTGGTGGAAAAGTAAGAGAAATAATATGAAAGAAATACTAGTGAAAAATGAATAAAAATTGACAAGGCTTCATCTAAGAAATTCAGACAACTTAAGACTATTACTACTTGGTGGAAAAGCAAGAGAAGTAAGATGAAAGAAATACTATTGAAAAATGAATAAAAATTGACAAGGCTTCATCTAAGAAATTCAGACAACTTAAGACTATTACTACTTGGTGGAAAAGCAAGAGAAATAAGATGAAAGAAATACTAGTTAAAAATGAATAATAATAGACAAGGCTTCATCTAAGAAATTCAGACAACTTTAGGCTATTACTACTTGGTGGAAAAACAAGAGAAATAAGATGAAAGAAATACTAGTGAAAAATGAATAAAAATTGACAAGGCTTCATCTAAGAAATTCAGACAACTTAAGACTATTACTACTTGGTGGAAAAGCAAGAGAAATAAGATGAAAGAAATACCAGTGAAAAATGAATAATAATAGCCAAGGCTTCATCTAAGAAATTCAGACAACTTAAGACTATTGCTACTTGGTGGAAAAACAAGAAAAATAAGATGAAAGAAATACTAGTGAAAAATGAATAAAAATTGACAAGGCTTCATCTAAGAAATTCAGACAACTTAAGACTATTACTACTTGGTGGAAAAGCAAGAGAAATAAGATGAAAGAAATACTAGTCAAAAATGAATAAAAATTGACAAGGCTTCATCTAAGAAATTCAGACAACTTAAGACTATTACTACTTGGTGGAAAAGCAAGAGAAATAAGATGAAAGAAATACTAGTCAAAAATGAATAATAATTGCCAAGGCTTCATCTAAGAAATTCAGACAACTTAAGACTATTACTACTTGGTGGAAAAGCAAGAGAAATAAGATGAAAGAAATACTAGTGAAAAATGAATAAAAATTGACAAGGCTTCATCTAAGAAATTCAGACAACTTAAGGCTATTACTACTTGGTGGAAAAGCAAGAGAAATAAGATGAAAGAAATACCAGTGAAAAATGAATAATAATAGCCAAGGCTTCATCTAAGAAATTCAGACAACTTAAGACTATTACTACTTGGTGGAAAAACAAGAGAAATAAGATGAAAGAAATACTAGTCAAAAATGAATAAAAATTGACAAGGCTTCGTCTAAGAAATTCAGACAACTTAAGACTATTACTACTTGGTGGAAAAGCAAGAGAGATAAGATGAAAGAAATACCAGTGAAAAATGAATAATAATAGCCAAGGCTTCATCTGAGAAATTCAGACAACTTAAGACTATTACTACTTGGTGGAAAAGCAAGAGAAATAAGATGAAAGAAATACTAGTGAAAAATGAATAATAATTGCCAAGGCTTCATCTAAGAAATTCAGACAACTTAAGATGATTACTACTTGGTGGAAAAGTAAGAGAAATAATATGAAAGAAATACTAGTGAAAAATGAATAATAATTGCCAAGGCTTCATCTAAGAAATTCAGACAACTTAAGATTATTACTACTTGGTGGAAAAGTAAGAGAAATAATATGAAAGAAATACTAGTGAAAAATGAATAATAATTGCCAAGGCTTCATCTCAGAAATTCAGACAACTTAAGATTATTACTACTTGGTGGAAAAGTAAGAGAAATAATATGAAAGAAATACTAGTGAAAAATGAATAATAATTGCCAAGGCTTCATCTAAGAAATTCAGACAACTTAAGATTATTACTACTTGGTGGAAAAGTAAGAGAAATAATATGAAAGAAATACTAGTGAAAAATGAATAATGATTGACAAGGCTTCATCTAAGAAATTCAGACAACTTAAGATTATTACTACTTGGTGGAAAAGTAAGAGAAATAATATGAAAGAAATACTAGTGAAAAATGAATAATAATTGCCAAGGCTTCATCTAAGAAATTCAGACAACTTAAGATTATTACTACTTGGTGGAAAAGTAAGAGAAATAATATGAAAGAAATACTAGTGAAAAATGAATAATGATTGACAAGGCTTCATCTAAGAAATTCAGACAACTTAAGATTATTACTACTTGGAGGAAAAGTAAGAGAAATAATATGAAAGAAATACTAGTGAAAAATGAATAATAATTGCCAAGGCTTCATCTAAGAAATTCAGACAAATTAAGACTATTACTACTTGGTGGAAAAACAAGAGAAATAAGATGAAAGAAATACTAGTGAAAAATGAATAAAAATTGACAAGGCTTCGTCTAAGAAATTCAGACAACTTAAGACTATTACTACTTGGTGGAAAAGCAAGAGAAATAAGATGAAAGAAATACCAGTGAAAAATGAATAATAATAGCCAAGGCTTCATCTAAGAAATTCAGACAACTTAAGACTATTACTACTTGGTGGAAAAACAAGAGAAATAAGATGAAAGAAATACTAGTGAAAAATGAATAAAAATTGACAAGGCTTCATCTAAGAAATTCAGACAACTTAAGACTATTACTACTTGGTGGAAAAGCAAGAGAAATAAGATGAAAGAAATACTAGTCAAAAATGAATAAAAATTGACAAGGCTTCATCTAAGAAATTCAGACAACTTAAGACTATTACTACTTGGTGGAAAAGCAAGAGAAATAAGATGAAAGAAATACTAGTCAAAAATGAATAATAATTGCCAAGGCTTCATCTAAGAAATTCAGACAACTTAAGACTATTACTACTTGGTGGAAAAGCAAGAGAAATAAGATGAAAGAAATACTAGTCAAAAATGAATAATAATTGCCAAGACTTCATCTAAGAAATTCAGACAACTTAAGTCTATTACTACTTGGTGGAAAAGCAAGAGAAATAAGATGAAAGAAATACTAGTGAAAAATGAATAAAAATTGACAAGGCTTCATCTAAGAAATTCAGACAACTTAAGACTATTACTACTTGGTGGAAAAGCAAGAGAAATAAGATGAAAGAAATACTAGTCAAAAATGAATAATAATTGCCAAGGCTTCATCTAAGAAATTCAGACAACTTAAGACTATTACTACTTGGTGGAAAAGCAAGAGAAATAAGGTGAAAGAAATACTAGTGAAAAATGAATAAAAATTGCCAAGGCTTCATCTAAGAAATTCAGACAACTTAAGATTATTACTACTTGGTGGAAAAGTAAGAGAAATAATATGAAAGAAATACTAGTGAAAAATGAATAATGATTGACAAGGCTCCATCTAAGAAATTCAGACAACTTAAGATTATTACTACTTGGTGGAAAAGTAAGAGAAATAATATGAAAGAAATACTAGTGAAAAATGAATAATAATTGCCAAGGCTTCATCTAAGAAATTCAGACAACTTAAGATTATTACTACTTGGTGGAAAAGTAAGAGAAATAATATGAAAGAAATACTAGTGAAAAATGAATAATAATTGCCAAGGCTTCATCTAAGAAATTCAGACAACTTAAGATTATTACTACTTGGTGGAAAAGTAAGAGAAATAATATGAAAGAAATACTAGTGAAAAATGAATAATGATTGACAAGGCTTCATCTAAGAAATTCAGACAACTTAAGACTATTACTACTTGGTGGAAAAGCAAGAGAAATAAGATGAAAGAAATACTAGTGAAAAATGAATAATAATTGCCAAGGCTTCATCTAAGAAATTCAGACAACTTAAGATTATTACTACTTGGAGGAAAAGTAAGAGAAATAATATGAAAGAAATACTATTGAAAAATGAATAATAATTGCCAAGGCTTCATCTAAGAAATTCAGACAACTTAAGATTATTACTACTTGGAGGAAAAGTAAGAGAAATAATATGAAAGAAATACTAGTGAAAAATGAATAATAATTGCCAAGGCTTCATCTAAGAAATTCAGACAACTTAAGACTATTACTACTTGGTGGAAAAGCAAGAGAAATAAGATGAAAGAAATACTAGTGAAAAATGAATAATAATTCCCAAGGCTTCATCTAAGAAATTCAGACAACTTAAGATTATTACTACTTGGTGGAAAAGTAAGAGAAATAATATGAAAGAAATACTAGTGAAAAATGAATAATGATTGACAAGGCTTCATCTAAGAAATTCAGACAACTTAAGACTATTACTACTTGGTGGAAAAGCAAGAGAAATAAGATGAAAGAAATACTAGTGGAAAATGAATAATAATTGCCAAGGCTTCATCTAAGAAATTCAGACAACTTAAGATTATTACTTCTTGGTGGAAAAGCAAGAGAAATAAGATGAAAGAAATACTAGTTAAAAATGAATAATAATTGCCAAGGCTTCATCTAAGAAATTCAGACAACTTAAGACTATTACTACTTGGTGGAAAAGCAAGAGAAATAAGATGAAAGAAATACTAGTTAAAAATGAATAATAATTGCCAAGGCTTCATCTAAGAAATTCAGACAACTTAAGACTATTACTACTTGGTGGAAAAGCAAGAGGAATAAGATGAAAGAAATACTAGTTAAAAATGAATAATAATTGCCAAGGCTTCATCTAAGAAATTCAGACAACTTAAGATTATTACTACTTGGTGAAAAAGCAAGAGAAATAAGATGAAAGAAATACTAGTTAGAAATTAATAATAATTGCCAAGGCATCATGTAAGAAATTCAGACAACTTAAGACTATTACTACTTGGTGGAAAAGCAAGAGAAATAAGATGAAAGAAATACTAGTTAAAAATGAATAATAATTGCCAAGGCTTCATCTAAGAAATTCAGACAACTTAAGATTATTACTACTTGGTGGAAAAGCAAGAGAAATAAGATGAAAGAAATACTAGTTAAAAATGAATAATAATTGCCAAGGCTTCATCTAAGAAATTCAGACAACTTAAGACTATTACTACTTGGTGGAAAAGCAAGAGAAATAATATGAAAGAAATACTAGTTAAAAATGAATAATAATTGCCAAGGCTTCATCTAAGAAATTCAGACAACTTAAGACTATTACTACTTGGTGGAAAAGCAAGAGAAATAAGATGAAAGAAATACTAGTTAAAAATGAATAATAATTGCCAAGGCTTCATCTAAGAAATTCAGACAACTTAAGACTATTACTACTTGGTGGAAAAGCAAGAGAAATAAGATGAAAGAAATACTAGTTAAAAATGAATAATAATTGCCAAGGCTTCATCTAAGAAATTCAGACAACTTAAGATTATTACTACTTGGTGGAAAAGCAAGAGAAATAAGATGAAAGAAATACTAGTTAAAAATGAATAATAATTGCCAAGGCTTCATCTAAGAAATTCAGACAACTTAAGACTATTACTACTTGGTGGAAAAGCAAGAGAAATAAGATGAAAGAAATACTAGTGAAAAATGAATAATAATTGCCAAGGCTTCATCTAAGAAATTCAGACAACTTAAGATTATTACTACTTGGTGGAAAAGCAAGAGAAATAAGATGAAAGAAATACTAGTTAAAAATGAATAATAATTGCCAAGGCTTCATCTAAGAAATTCAGACAACTTAAGACTATTACTACTTGGTGGAAAAGCAAGAGAAATAAGATGAAAGAAATACTAGTTAAAAATGAATAATAATTGCCAAGGCTTCATCTAAGAAATTCAGACGACTTAAGATTATTACTACTTGGTGGAAAAGTAAGAGAAATAATATGAAAGAAATACTAGTGAAAAATGAATAATGATTGACAAGGCTTCATCTAAGAAATTCAGACAACTTAAGATTATTACTACTTGGTGGAAAAGTAAGAGAAATAATATGAAAGAAATACTAGTGAAAAATGAATAATAATTGCCAAGGCTTCATCTAAGAAATTCAGACAACTTAAGACTATTACTACTTGGTGGAAAAGCAAGAGAAATAAGATGAAAGAAATACTAGTGAAAAATGAATAATAATTGCCAAGGCTTCATCTAAGAAATTCAGACAACTTAAGACTATTACTACTTGGTGGAAAAGTAAGAGAAATAATATGAAAGAAATACTAGTGAAAAATGAATAATAATTGCCAAGGCTTCATCTAAGAAATTCAGACAACTTAAGATTATTACTACTTGGTGGAAAAGTAAGAGAAATAATATGAAAGAAATACTAGTGAAAAATGAATAATGATTGACAAGGCTTCATCTAAGAAATTCAGACAACTTAAGATTATTACTACTTGGTGGAAAAGTAAGAGAAATATTATGAAAGAAATACTAGTGAAAAATGAATAATAATTGCCAAGGCTTCATCTAAGAAATTCAGACAACTTAAGATTATTACTACTTGGTGGAAAAGTAAGAGAAATAATATGAAAGAAATACTAGTGAAAAATGAATAATGATTGACAAGGCTTCATCTAAGAAATTCAGACAACTTAAGACTATTACTACTTGGTGGAAAAGCAAGAGAAATAGGATGAAAGAAATACTAGTGAAAAATGAATAATAATTGCCAAGGCTTCATCTAAGAAATTCAGACAACTTAAGATTATTACTACTTGGAGGAAAAGTAAGAGAAATAATATGAAAGAAATACTAGTGAAAAATGAATAATAATTGCCAAGGCTTCATCTAAGAAATTCAGACAACTTAAGATTATTACTACTTGGTGGAAAAGTAAGAGAAATAATATGAAAGAAATACTAGTGAAAAATGAATAATCATTGACAAGGCTTCATCTAAGAAATTCAGACAACTTAAGACTATTACTACTTGGTGGAAAAGCAAGAGAAATAGGATGAAAGAAATACTAGTGAAAAATGAATAATAATTGCCAAGGCTTCATCTAAGAAATTCAGACAACTTAAGACTATTACTACTTGGAGGAAAAGTAAGAGAAATAATATGAAAGAAATACTAGTGAAAAATGAATAATAATTGCCAAGGCTTCATCTAAGAAATTCAGACAACTTAAGACTATTACTACTTGGTGGAAAAGCAAGAGAAATAAGATGAAAGAAATACTAGTGAAAAATGAATAATAATTGCCAAGGCTTCATCTAAGAAATTCAGACAACTTAAGATTATTACTACTTGGTGGAAAAGTAAGAGAAATAATATGAAAGAAATACTAGTGAAAAATGAATAATGATTGACAAGGCTTCATCTAAGAAATTCAGACAACTTAAGACTATTACTACTTGGTGGAAAAGCAAGAGAAATAAGATGAAAGAAATACTAGTGAAAAATGAATAATAATTGCCAAGGCTTCATCTAAGAAATTCAGACAACTTAAGATTATTACTAGTTGGAGGAAAAGTAAGAGAAATAATATGAAAGAAATACTAGTGAAAAATGAATAATAATTGCCAAGGCTTGATCTAAGAAATTCAGACAACTTAAGATTATTACTACTTGGAGGAAAAGTAAGAGAAATAATATGAAAGAAATACTAGTGAAAATGAATAATAATTGCCAAGGCTTCATCTAAGAAATTCAGACAACTTAAGACTATTACTACTTGGTGGAAAAGCAAGAGAAATAAGATGAAAGAAATACTAGTGAAAAATGAATAATAATTGCCAAGGCTTCATCTAAGAAATTCAGACAACTTAAGATTATTACTACTTGGTGGAAAAGTAAGAGAAATAATATGAAAGAAATACTAGTGAAAAATGAATAATGATTGACAAGGCTTCATCTAAGAAATTCAGACAACTTAAGACTATTACTACTTGGTGGAAAAGCAAGAGAAATAAGATGAAAGAAATACTAGTGAAAAATGAATAATAATTGCCAAGGCTTCATCTAAGAAATTCAGACAACTTAAGATTATTACTTCTTGGTGGAAAAGCAAGAGAAATAAGATGAAAGAAATACTAGTTAAAAATGAATAATAATTGCCAAGGCTTCATCTAAGAAATTCAGACAACTTAAGACTATTACTACTTGGTGGAAAAGCAAGAGAAATAAGATGAAAGAAATACTAGTTAAAAATGAATAATAATTGCCAAGGCTTCATCTAAGAAATTCAGACAAATTCAGATTATTACTACTTGGTGGAAAAGCAAGAGAAATAAGATGAAAGAAATACTAGTGAAAAATGAATAATAATTGCCAAGGCTTCATCTAAGAAATTCAGACAACTTAAGACTATTACTACTTGGTGGAAAAGCAAGAGGAATAAGATGAAAGAAATACTAGTTAAAAATGAATAATAATTGCCAAGGCTTCATCTAAGAAATTCAGACAACTTAAGATTATTACTACTTGGTGAAAAAGCAAGACAAATAAGATGAAAGAAATACTAGTTAAAAATTAATAATAATTGCCAAGGCATCATGTAAGAAATTCAGACAACTTAAGACTATTACTACTTGGTGGAAAAGCAAGAGAAATAAGATGAAAGAAATACTAGTTAAAAATGAATAATAATTGCCAAGGCTTCATCTAAGAAATTCAGACAACTTAAGATTATTACTACTTGGTGGAAAAGCAAGAGAAATAAGATGTAAGAAATACTAGTTAAAAATGAATAATAATTGCCAAGGCTTCATCTCAGAAATTCAGACAACTTAAGACTATTACTACTTGGTGGAAAAGCAAGAGAAATAAGATGAAAGAAATACTAGTTAAAAATGAATAATAATTGCCAAGGCTTCATCTAAGAAATTCAGACAACTTAAGACTATTACTACTTGGTGGAAAAGCAAGAGAAATAAGATGAAAGAAATACTAGTTAAAAATGAATAATAATTGCCAAGGCTTCATCTAAGAAATTCAGACAACTTAAGACTATTACTACTTGGTGGAAAAGCAAGAGAAATAAGATGAAAGAAATACTAGTTAAAAATGAATAATAATTGCCAAGGCTTCATCTAAGAAATTCAGACAACTTAAGACTATTACTACTTGGTGGAAAAGCAAGAGAAATAAGATGAAAGAAATACTAGTGAAAAATGAATAATAATTGCCAAGGCTTCATCTAAGAAATTCAGACAACTTAAGATTATTACTACTTGGTGGAAAAGTAAGAGAAATTATATGAAAGAAATACTAGTGAAAAATGAATAATGATTGACAAGGCTTCATCTAAGAAATTCAGACAACTTAAGACTATTACTACTTGGTGGAAAAGCAAGAGAAATAAGATGAAAGAAATACTAGTGAAAAATGAATAATAATTGCCAAGGCTTCATCTAAGAAATTCAGACAACTTAAGATTATTACTTCTTGGTGGAAAAGCAAGAGAAATAAGATGAAAGAAATACTAGTTAAAAATGAATAATAATTGCCAAGGCTTCATCTAAGAAATTCAGACAACTTAAGACTATTACTACTTGGTGGAAAAGCAAGAGAAATAAGATGAAAGAAATACTAGTTAAAAATGAATAATAATTGCCAAGGCTTCATCTAAGAAATTCAGACAAATTCAGATTATTACTACTTGGTGGAAAAGCAAGAGAAATAAGATGAAAGAAATACTAGTGAAAAATGAATAATAATTGCCAAGGCTTCATCTAAGAAATTCAGACAACTTAAGACTATTACTACTTGGTGGAAAAGCAAGAGGAATAAGATGAAAGAAATACTAGTTAAAAATGAATAATAATTGCCAAGGCTTCATCTAAGAAATTCAGACAACTTAAGATTATTACTACTTGGTGAAAAAGCAAGACAAATAAGATGAAAGAAATACTAGTTAAAAATTAATAATAATTGCCAAGGCATCATGTAAGAAATTCAGACAACTTAAGACTATTACTACTTGGTGGAAAAGCAAGAGAAATAAGATGAAAGAAATACTAGCTAAAAATGAATAATAATTGCCAAGGCTTCATCTAAGAAATTCAGACAACTTAAGATTATTACTACTTGGTGGAAAAGCAAGAGAAATAAGATGTAAGAAATACTAGTTAAAAATGAATAATAATTGCCAAGGCTTCATCTCAGAAATTCAGACAACTTAAGACTATTACTACTTGGTGGAAAAGCAAGAGAAATAAGATGAAAGAAATACTAGTTAAAAATGAATAATAATTGCCAAGGCTTCATCTAAGAAATTCAGACAACTTAAGACTATTACTACTTGGTGGAAAAGCAAGAGAAATAAGATGAAAGAAATACTAGTTAAAAATGAATAATAATTGCCAATGCTTCATCTAAGAAATTCAGACAACTTAAGACTATTACTACTTGGTGGAAAAGCAAGAGAAATAAGATGAAAGAAATACTAGTTAAAAATGAATAATAATTGCCAAGGCTTCATCTAAGAAATTCAGACAACTTAAGATTATTACTACTTGGTGGAAAAGCAAGAGAAATAAGATGAAAGAAATACTAGTTAAAAATGAATAATAATTGCCAAGGCTTCATCTAAGAAATTCAGACAACTTAAGACTATTACTACTTGGTGGAAAAGCAAGAGAAATAAGATGAAAGAAATACTAGTGAAAAATGAATAATAATTGCCAAGGCTTCATCTAAGAAATTCAGACAACTTAAGATTATTACTACTTGGTGGAAAAGCAAGAGAAATAATATGAAAGAAATACTAGTTAAAAATGAATAATAATTGCCAAGGATTCATCTAAGAAATTCAGACAACTTAAGACTATTACTACTTGGTGGAAAAGCAAGAGAAATAAGATGAAAGAAATACTAGTTAAAAATGAATAATAATTGCCAAGGCTTCATCTAAGAAATTCAGACAACTTAAGATTATTACTACTTGGTGGAAAAGTAAGAGAAATAATATGTAAGAAATACTAGTGAAAAATGAATAATGATTGACAAGGCTTCATCTAAGAAATTCAGACAACTTAAGATTATTACTACTTGGTGGAAAAGTAAGAGAAATAATATGAAAGAAATACTAGTGAAAAATGAATAATAATTGCCAAGTCTTCATCTAAGAAATTCAGACAACTTAAGACTATTACTACTTGGTGGAAAAGCAAGAGAAATAAGATGAAAGAAATACTAGTTAAAAATGAATAATAATTGCCAAGGCTTCATCTAAGAAATTCAGACAACTTAAGATTATTACTACTTGGTGGAAAAGTAAGAGAAATAATATGAAAGAAATACTGGTGAAAAATGAATAATGATTGACAAGGCTTCATCTAAGAAATTCAGACAACTTAAGACTATTACTACTTGGTGGAAAAGTAAGAGAAATAATATGAAAGAAATACTAGTTAAAAATGAATAATAATTGCCAAGGCTTCATCTAAGAAATTCAGACAACTTAAGACTATTACTACTTGGTGGAAAAGCAAGAGAAATAAGATGAAAGAAATACTAGTTAAAAATGAATAATAATTGCCAAGGCTTCATCTAAGAAATTCAGACAACTTAAGATTATTACTACTTGGTGAAAAAGCAAGAGAAATAAGATGAAAGAAATACTAGTTAAAAATTAATAATAATTGCCAAGGCATCATGTAAGAAATTCAGACAACTTAAGACTATTACTACTTGGTGGAAAAGCAAGAGAAATAAGATGAAAGAAATACTAGTTAAAAATGAATAATAATTGCCAAGGCTTCATCTAAGAAATTCAGACAACTTAAGATTATTACTACTTGGTGGAAAAGCAAGAGAAATAAGATGAAAGAAATACTAGTTAAAAATGAATAATAATTGCCAAGGCTTCATCTAAGAAATTCAGACAACTTAAGACTATTACTACTTGGTGGAAAAGCAAGAGAAATAAGATGAAAGAAATACTAGTTAAAAATGAATAATAATTGCCAAGGCTTCATCTAAGAAATTCAGACAACTTAAGACTATTACTACTTGGTGGAAAAGCAAGAGAAATAAGATCAAAGAAATACTAGTTAAAAATGAATAATAATTGCCAAGGCTTCATCTAAGAAATTCAGACAACTTAAGACTATTACTACTTGGTGGAAAAGCAAGAGAAATAAGATGAAAGAAATACTAGTTAAAAATGAATAATAATTGCCAAGGCTTCATCTAAGAAATTCAGACAACTTAAGATTATTACTACTTGGTGGAAAAGCAAGAGAAATAAGATGAAAGAAATACTAGTTAAAAATGAATAATAATTGCCAAGGCTTCATCTAAGAAATTCAGACAACTTAAGACTATTACTACTTGGTGGAAAAGCAAGAGAAATAAGATGAAAGAAATACTAGTGAAAAATGAATAATAATTGCCAAGGCTTCATCTAAGAAATTCAGACAACTTAAGATTATTACTACTTGGTGGAAAAGCAAGAGAAATAAGATGAAAGAAATACTAGTTAAAAATGAATAATAATTGCCAAGGCTTCATCTAAGAAATTCAGACAACTTAAGATTATTACTACTTGGTGGAAAAGTAAGAGAAATAATATGAAAGAAATACTGGTGAAAAATGAATAATGATTTACAAGGCTTCATCTAAGAAATTCAGACAACTTAAGACTATTACTACTTGGTGGAAAAGTAAGAGAAATAATATGAAAGAAATACTAGTCAAAAATGAATAATAATTGACAAAGCTTCATCTAAGAAATTCAGACAACTTAAGACTATTACTACTTGGTGGAAAAGTAAGAGAAATAATATGAAAGAAATACTAGTCAAAAATGAATAATGATTGACAAAGCTTCATCTAAGAAATTCAGACAACTTAAGACTATTACTACTTGGTGGAAAAGCAAGAGAAAATAAGATGAAAGAGATACTAGTGAAAAATGAATAATAATAGACAAGGCTTCATCTAAAAAATTCAGACAACTTAAGTCTATTATACTTGGTTGAATAGCAAGAGAAATAAGATGAAAGAAATACTAGTGAAAAATGAATAATAATTAACAAGGCTTCATCTAAGAAATTCAGACAACTTAAGACTATTACTACTTGGTGGAAAAGTAAGAGAAATAATATGAAAGAAATACTAGTCAAAAATGAATAATAATAGACAACGCTTCATCTAAGAAATTCAGACAACTTAAGACTATTACTACTTGGTGGAAAAGCAAGAGAAATAAGATGAAAGAAATACTATTGAAAAATGAATAATAATTGCCAAGGCTTCATCTAAGAAATTCAGACAACTTAAGACTATTACTACTTGGTTGAAAAGCAAGAGAAATAAGATGAAAGAAATACTAGTGAAAAATGAATAATAATAGACAAGGCTTCATCTAAGAAATTCAGACAACTTAAGACTATTACTACTTGGTGGAAAAGTAAGAGAAATAATATGAAAGAAATACTAGTCCAAAATGAATAATGATTGACAAAGCTTCATCTAAGAAATTCAGACAACTTAAGACTATTACTACTTGGTGGAAAAGCAAGAGAAATAAGATGAAAGAAATACTAGTGAAAAATGAATAATAATAGACAAGGCTTCATCTAAAAAATTCAGACAACTTAAGTCTATTATACTTGGTTTAAAAGCAAGAGAAATAAGATGAATGAAATACTAGTGAAAAATGAATAATGATTGGCAAGGTTTCATCTAAGAAATTCAGACAACTTAAGACTATTACTACTTGGTTGAAAAGCAAGAGAAATAAGATGAAAGAAATACTATTGAAAAATGAATAATAATTGCCAAGGCTTCATCTAAGAAATTCAGACAACTTAAGACTATTACTACTTGGTTGAAAAGCAAGAGAAATAAGATGAAAGAAATACTAGTGAAAAATGAATAATAATAGACAAGGCTTCATCTAAGAAATTCAGACAACTTAAGACTATTACTACTTGGTGGAAAAGCAAGAGAAATAAGATGAAAGAAATACTAGTGAAAAATGAATAATAATAGACAAGGCTTCATCTAAAAAATTCAGACAACTTAAGTCTATTATACTTGGTTTAAAAGCAAGAGAAATAAGATGAATGAAATACTAATGAAAAATGAATAATGATTGGCAAGGTTTCATCTAAGAAATTCAGACAACTTAAGACTATTACTACTTGGTGGAAAAGCAAGAGAAATAAGATGAAAGAAATACTAGTCAAAAATGAATAATAATTGACAAGGCTTCATCTAAGAAATTCAGACAACTTAAGACTATTACTACTTGGTTGAAAAGCAAGAGAAATAAGATGAAAGAAATACTAGTGAAAAATGAATAATAATAGACAAGGCTTCATCTAAGAAATTCAGACAACTTAAGACTATTACTACTTGGTGGAAAAGTAAGAGAAATAATATGAAAGAAATACTAGTCAAAAATGAATAATGATTGACAAAGCTTCATCTAAGAAATTCAGACAACTTAAGACTATTACTACTTGGTGGAAAAGCAAGAGAAATAAGATGAAAGAAATACTAGTGAAAAATGAATAATAATAGACAAGGCTTCATCTAAAAAATTCAGACAACTTAAGTCTATTATACTTGGTTTAAAAGCAAGAGAAATAAGATGAATGAAATACTAGTGAAAAATGAATAATGATTGGCAAGGTTTCATCTAAGAAATTCAGACAACTTAAGACTATTACTACTTGGTTGAAAAGCAAGAGAAATAAGATGAAAGAAATACTATTGAAAAATGAATAATAATTGCCAAGGCTTCATCTAAGAAATTCAGACAACTTAAGACTATTACTACTTGGTTGAAAAGCAAGAGAAATAAGATGAAAGAAATACTAGTGAAAAATGAATAATAATAGACAAGGCTTCATCTAAGAAATTCAGACAACTTAAGACTATTACTACTTGGTGGAAAAGCAAGAGAAATAAGATGAAAGAAATACTAGTGAAAAATGAATAATAATAGACAAGGCTTCATCTAAAAAATTCAGACAACTTAAGTCTATTATACTTGGTTTAAAAGCAAGAGAAATAAGATGAATGAAATACTAGTGAAAAATGAATAATGATTGGCAAGGTTTCATCTAAGAAATTCAGACAACTTAAGACTATTACTACTTGGTGGAAAAGCAAGAGAAATAAGATGAAAGAAATACTAGTCAAAAATGAATAATAATTGACAAGGCTTCATCTAAGAAATTCAGACAACTTAAGACTATTACTACTTGGTTGAAAAGCAAGAGAAATAAGAAGAAAGAAATACTAGTGAAAAATGAATAATGATTGGCAAGCTTTCATCTAAGAAATTCAGACAACTTAAGACTATTACTACTTGGTGGAAAAGCAAGAGAAATAAGATGAAAGAAATACTATTGAAAAAAGAATAATAATTGGCAAGGTTTCATCTAAGAAATTCAGACAACTTAAGACTATTACTACTTGGTGGAAAAGCAAGAGAAATAAGATGAAAGAAATGCTAGTGAAAAATGAATAATAATAAACAAGGCTTCATCTAAAAAATTCAGACAACTTAAGTCTATTATACTTGGTTTAAAAGCAAGAGAAATAAGATGAATGAAATACTAGTGAAAAATGAATAATGATTGGCAAGGTTTCATCTTAGAAATTCAGACAACTTAAGACTATTACTACTTGGTGGAAAAGCAAGAGAAATAAGATGAAAGAAATACTAGTCAAAAATGAATAATAATTGACAAGGCTTCATCTAAGAAATTCAGACAACTTAAGACTATTACTACTTGATTGAAAAGCAAGAGAAATAAGAAGAAAGAAATACTAGTGAAAAATGAATAATGATTGGCAAGGTTTCATCTAAGAAATTCAGACAACTTAAGACTATTACTACTTGGTGGAAAAGCAAGAGAAATAAGATGAAAGAAATACTATTGAAAAAAGAATAATAATTGCAAAGGCTTCATCTAAGAAATTCAGACAACTTAAGACTATTACTACTTGGTGGTAATGCAAGAGAAATAAGATGAAAGAAATACCAGTCAAAATTGACTAATAATTGACAAAGCTTCATCTAAAAGAATGTCATGGCTTTTTATTAATTGGACATATTTGTTATCACTTTAAAAGTTATTTTAGAGGATACTCGTATTTGAGTAGATGCTCCCTTTATTTATTAAACAGTATATTTATTGTCATCTACCGAGGTTATTGTTCAAAAAATCTCATTAAAGAAAAAATATGCTCTTTGACAGGATTCGAACCTTTGTTCCTCTGAGTTGAGGAAGCTTGGTTAGACCCGACACAGGAACTAGAACACTCTACCCCAGCGAGCGAAATAAAGTGTTCAGTTCGACATTCCAAGCACCTGAAGAAGGCCGGTGCGTACAACGGCCGAAATGTTGTGATAAATATGGCAAGAAAGATGAGGATCATAGTCCTCTAAAATTATCCTCTGGCTTTAAACAACCTGCAAAAGGTGGATTAAACTTTAAAAAAACATATCAATCACTCAAAATCCCATATATAGCTGGGAAACACAGTGTAACCTAAATAATGGTGTGGGGACTTTGAACTCTCGTTAAATTAACTTTTAATTGAACAATATTTATACCTTTCTTATAATTTCTTCATTTCAGTGGATGCCCTCACTTACCGCCTTTTGCTGAAATCAAAGTATCGATTAAGGTATTGTATTGTTTACCCAACAAAGAAACCGACTAAGAGATCAATATCTTCATTTCAAAGTAAAATTTCTTCTTTGTGTTGAGTTCGTTCAAGTTGTGGGTGATCATGGCTCTCCACATATTTCTATCCTTTGTAGTAAGGTTTGTCATTTTGCCGTATTTCCTAATCTCTGTTCTGCAAACCATTTACACACGCTCGTAGGGTAGGTAATTTTCTGCTTTCCTCGGTCCAGTTGTATTCAATTGGCCCTGTTTGTGTCGAAATCTCCAAAACTTCTTTCCTCCTTATATTCCGAGAAATTTCAATCGTCTCATTCTGATTATATTTGCAATTGTCTTTTTGTGAACCAATTTTTATAACTTTCTCCTTAACTGTATGACTCCTCCATAGTGTTCTCCGAATCCGTATGCAGTCGCCAGTTACCCTTTCAAAAATAAGGCACTTGTTCGGCGTTCACTCCCACATAGGCAAACGTTTCTTTGTTTCCGATTAACTGTTTTTTAATACTTTACTTAGCTTTGGTTATTTTAATGCGGATTTCGGTGTTATATTTTCCGTCTTTTGGTAAAATATTAGTTTTTTTTTTTTTTCTATTTCTGAAGAAAGGCCTGGCCATCAATTGCAAAAAAACAAAAATTTTTGATTATCAGCAAAAGGAACATCTCAAGATGGGAATTACGAATTAGAAATGCCAAAATCAACACCAAACTACTTTTATTAAATATTGAGGTCCTATTCACCTTGCTCGTAGGGTTAACCCATTTCGTAGACAGTTAACATTCTGCAGGGATTTCGATCCAATTTTTAGCTTTGTGTTTCGCTATTCAAAACCTGACTGTCGTCGATATTAGAATAATCAATGCAATAAGCATTGATGTGAATCCTCCATGACTGAATGACCTTATTTCAAAACTTGTCATTTTCTCGACGTCTTTCTAAGACTTATGTAATTGATCGACCCATTCATCGATTTATCATCGATAAACGAAAAGAAATAAGCGGATTCTCAAAGACATCTAATTATCAGCGAATTGTTACAGAAATAATATGTTTACTTGCAATATCTTTTTTTATCAGAGCTGTAGTAGTTTGACATTTGACCTTAAATCTCTCACCTTTTTTTTTAATCTTCTTCAATCTGTCTCGTTATTTTCCCTCCAACTATGCCCTTATTTTACACCCACCTTTTCTGGCTTCTTTAATCAATGATCGCCTTTCACTTTGATTAGCACAAGGGCAGCTATGATGCGGTGTGAAAAAAATACAAGACCCACCTTAATGCATCAATTATTTACACAGACGAATCACATTTCGTAACCATATATTTTTCCTTGAAAGAGAAAGGCTTCTATTCCGACATATTATTTGTTCTCGACGCGCTATTATCTGTATACAGGCTGATAGATTTGTTTGTGAAAGTCAATGTTTTTCATTAATTTTTTTCTATTAAACAAAACCTACGGTAAGAAAATTTTGGCGATATACGACGTCTGATGCAAAAGGTATCGGTGATATTGTAAATGGCAACGGAGCTGAAGTATGCAGAGTGAAGTAGATTGACACAGATTGATTTTGAAATCTGTCGCACATGCGCACTAAGTTATAAAGTCCTTCCTCACATCTGTTGTTTATAGCAGTGCTTGGAATGAAAATATTTTTGGATTGTAAGAATTTTTTAAAGATAATATATATATATATATATATATATATATATATATATATATAAGTATATATATATATATATATATATATATATATATATATATATATATATATATATATATATATATCAAAAGACAAACTCAATACATAATTAAAGAGTTAATGAAATGTTTCAAAATCATCCAGGCAATTTATTAAAAATTCCAAGAGGAAATGAATAAAAGATTTAACCGAGAAAAATCCTTGAAGATTTTTTTATTGTATGCACTTTCTTTGGAGAAAATGGTTGCTTGGTAACCATTCTCCTCAAATAAAATGCATACAATAAAAACATAATAAAAACAAAGTATATATTGGAATTTCTACTGGTATTTGGAAACGGATATTCTACTGTCAGAAGTATTCTTTCCCTCTTATGTAAAACAAGAAACAGATCTTTGCAAACATTTTTGTGAATTAAAGAATAGAAATTTCACCCCATAGACAGAATAATATGGAGGAAGATTTCGAGTACGACTAAAACATGTAAATTAATGATTAAAATATACGTAAATTCAAAAAGTTGTAAATACACGAGCGTGTGTGTAAAATATAAAAGAAATTAATCTTCACGATCCTCCAAATAAATTAAGTGACCCAAGAAAATTCAATTCTGCTTACATAAAGAAAGTTGCTGTAATTTAATACATACAGCTTCCAACACTTGCAAATGGTGTTTGGAACGAGCCTTATGCAAAATAGAGAATAAATTGTTGGAAAATTTGGAGGAGAATAGATCATTCTCCAAAAGGTGTTGTTCAATCGCAGATTCACGCAGAGATCGCGGAACACGAGTTGGGTTATGATGATTCAATCTAATAAATACAAGTACGTGTTGACCCGAAACCGAGTTTCCAAACTTAGACCCGTTGGTCCAAAATATTCAGCTGCGCACTGACATTTGAATTTGTAAATTACAGAACTTTTATTTAGACAAACGGTCCTTTACAAAGAAAGGAAAAATAGGGCAAAACCTGAAGACAACACCTAACTTGGCTGTAAAAATGTGTAAGAAACTCTATCAATTAAAGACTAACATTTTTCACCAAGCCATGGCAATTTCAAATAAATTTGACATAGACTGGGGTCAAACACAGAGTGCTTACTGGAACATTCGATCTTACGTTCCAACACTCGCTTAAGGACATTAGTAGATAGCCATTATTACGTAAAATATAATGTATCTTTGCTTATGAATTTTATCTTATAAATATTATGTCAACACTACTGTCTTCCCAAATGAGCAATGGTAAGAGGAAAAGCTCATTCACACCTTTAGTAATAGTACCAACATTCATTCTGGCTTCAATCTTCAAATTCCATTCAATAACTATCAAGAAATCAGTGAATAAGTTTAAGAAAAGAGCGAACAGTAGAGAGGAAAACTGGATCAGGAGATAACAACAGAAAGATCGATCATCATTTCGACTTAGAGCTAAAAAGATCAATTTGAAAAGATCCAACTCAATTCATAAGACATTTGACACGTAAAAGAGAAGTTTCAGCCATGGCAGTCCAAAGAGAAATGAAAAAAACTTGAAAATGAAATCGTACATGAAACTTGTGAGGCAACTTGTTACCCCAAGACAGAAAGTTAGAAGGTTAGAGAGGACGAGGATCATCTTGAATAAGTTGGAAAATGATCCTAGAATAATATTTATATATATATATATATATATATATATATATATATATATTTGAATTTTATTTCAATGCTTCATGAGCTTCCAATCCTTAGCTCTGATTAATTAATGATGAACATGTCATTTTTGTTTATGATCGATTTCATTACGATACTTTTGTTAATCTTGTGAAGTAATTATACATTCTTATGCTCGAAGTACAGTCCAATGGTGTTACAAAAACTTCGCAGAATTCAAGTAAGATGTGTGTGTGCGCGCATTAATGTATATATAATTAATCCATCAAGAAATACATATATAATTATCATAAAGAATTGAGACAAAAAGGATCACATACGCGCACGCGTGCACGCACACAAACACGCACACAAATACGCACAGACATACGCGCACATATATATATGTGTGTATATATATATATATATGCATCCACAGGCCTCAGACTCAACACGCTCTACATCAAGTGCCTTGAGGAGGTAGTGCTGCTCTGAATCAATAGGGTGGCTGCTGGAAGACTCTATGTCTTGCAACGGGACTGTGTACCATCCCACACAAGCAGGAGAACCGAGTCATGGCTGCCAGACAACTTCTGCGACCACATCGCCCTTTATATATTAACCACTTAACTCCCCAGACTGCAATCCACTTGATTATTTTGTCTGGGGCGCAATTGACCGAGAGACCAACAAAACTCCTTGTAACACCAAAGATAAACTGAAGGAAAGGATTTTGGCAGTATTTACCAACTTAAACAAGAAGACCATCCAGAACAGTTGCAAGAGATTCCGAAGTCATCTGGAGGCCATGGTTGAAGCCAATGGCGATTTTATTGAATAAATTTACTCTTTAGTATTTCAATATATTTTTGTGTAATTTTGGTAAATATATCTGTTAAACTGAGATGTCAGTGTTATTTTCATTTTTTGTGTAATTAGACGACAATTTATTCACCACCCCTATACATATACCCTTGCGCAAATTAATTGAAACAAAACGAATAATTCCGTTTTTGGGTTTGTTTTTTTTGTTTTTTTTTCATATTTTGCCAAAGAAACATGACCCAGTGCACATGTTAGTAATTCGTATATCCATTCTAGGAAGTCGTTCCTTGACCACAGATTCTCGATTGGATTTAAATCAGGAGAGTTTCCGAGCCAGTCTATAGTACTTTGATTTGGTCACGGCTTGCCATTGTGTTCGCGCAGCGTTACAATTTTTGTACGCTTCCTTGGAGTAACGTCCATCGGTGACAATGGCCGTAGAACAACTAATCGACAGTCGAGACAGTAGTGTCTGCCGTGATAAATATCTGATGCAACACCACTGCAAATGGCCTAATGTGAGAAAAAAATAGAAATCGATTACACCCTGTCATTCCAGTACGTTTAAAACTGACTATATGGTGAAAGAAAGGAAACTAAACTGGTTGTTTCAATTAATCTACACAAAGGTGTATATATATATATATATGTCGTAATGTATACATGCTACGTCCTTCGGCTAAAATATGATGCCATATGCAATTATTATTTTCTCAGATTTCCTGTTTTCTCTGTGATCTTTTGTAAAAGATGTAAAATATAAAATGTCTGGACTCTGCGGGGTTGTGGAATGTAGCATTGCCTTTTGATTTGCTCTTAAAAACAGCTGTCCCTCTAGACATACGTTGGGAGCATAGCGGTCTCATAAATAAAAGTCGGCAATTGGTGCAAGCATAGTAATGAGGTAGATACGTTGAGGTAATCGCATTCGCGATAGATAGAACTTGACTTTAGTGACAGGTGCTGCAGCGGCAGACAAGCAGCTGCTATGAATGAAGATATAGCGAAACAGGTTTTGCAAACAGTGTGACAGCATTCCTGAGAGACATGTTATTATGTTGGTGCAAAAATAATGACGTAATAATGTCGTTTTTTGACGTATTTTTTAACGTCAAAAATGACATTATTACGTCATTATTTTTGCACCAACCTAACAGTTACTACAATTTAATACAGTTTTTTGTCTACTCCAAGATCTGTAAAAAGCCCTTGCGTCCTAGTGGCATTAACGCCTCGCTTTGGGTGAAATGTGTAAAATAATATCTCTTTTGTGTTTATATAATCTTTTATTTAAATTCCTTGTGTTTTCGCCTATGTATCCGTTGTGGAAATTATTAGAGGCGATAAAGTAAATTCCTCCTTCAACTTTTAGTGTATTATTATTTTGTTTTGCATTAAGTCTTTTATTATTTTTGAAGTAATTGTAAAAATATTTATATTAAGCTGAGATAAATCCTTTTCAGTTGTAGTTGATGCGTTGGATAAAATATTTTAATAAAATCAAGAATAAAAAGAGTTGAAAAATTTTGAAGGATAGATTCTAGAGAATGGACGAGGAAAGATTTAGAAGAGGAACAATTATTATTTTTTTTAAAAACTGTTATGTTTTTTCAGGCCATAGGAAATCATTGCTTTTAACAGCTTTCTTTCCAGTGGATAAAGGCGTTGGTTAGATCCAGTGACTAGACCCAAAGAGTTGTGCGTTCAATACCAGGCAACAGCAGTGGTGAACCACACTTGGAGAGTTGAGTCAAAGGAAAATAACTGAGACGTCCAAAAGAGGCATGGCATATGGAACTAGAACAATCTACCTCGGTAGACAAAATAAATGGTTCGATCGAAATTCCAATCATCTGAAAAAGGCTTGAGCTTACAACGGCCGAAACGTTGTAAATATGGCAATGAAGATGAGGATAACAGTCTAAATAATGTAAGCTTTCTTTTTTTATAACGTGTGTATTATCATGACCTCTTTGTAAAGATAGTGATGTAGTTTTTCGTTGTCATCATCAAAAAATATAAAACATATCACATTTTCATTTTGTTTCAACTGATGCTACGTACGTTGATTCACGATATGGTAGGAGACAATTTTTTCTCGACAAAATCCATCTTGCATGAATCTACTATTCGTCTGTGCAGTAGATCAGTGTTACTCAAAGTGGTGGTCCGCAGACCGTTGCCTGTACGCGAACCATCGGCTACCTGTAGACGACCAGGGCCATGCTAAGTAATCATTTGAAGAATTAGTAGATGCCAGCCAAACGGTACACCGCCAGAGCCAGGGTCTTCAGAATCTGTACTTTCGTACAAAAACTTGGTAATTTTGCTTTCAAATGAAGGTATTGGTACGATCATTATACAAATTTTACAGAAACTTAAAATATTTTTTTGTCTTTGTTTATTTGTGTGTGTGTGTGTTTGTGTGTGTTGTGTGTGTGTGTGTGTGTGTGTGTGTGTGTGTGTGTGTGTGTGTGTGTAAATAAACTCCAGATATTTTTATTAATTTTTATATGTTTTGATATTGAATTATTTTTTGGCAAAATAAATGAAAGATAAAAAAAAATAGTCAACTTTTATTATAGTCATTATATATATATATATATATATATATATATATATATATATATATATATATATATATATATCGTTTCCGGTATAAATTAATATTACCACGAAATATTACAGGTATGTAGCACATTGATCAAAAATGCCGGTTCGCTATATCAGATGGTTTGAGAACTGCATTAGATATCCTTGCCACATCAGGTCTGGTGCTCCTGCTATATATCTTAAGATTCTTAATAAAATATAAAGATCTACGTTTTATGCCCCTTATCGACTTGCTTGGGGGTGAAACGATTACAAAATAGATCTTATCGATTACAAACATTTCCAAATAAAAGTTTTCTTTGTCGTGCTTAATTGTGCAACAATTGACGTAAAACAGAAATTGAAAGTTTAGAGGTCACGGGACGAAGGGAATATTTAATTGCATTACTGGAATAATTTCTTGTAATGCAATCAAAAATTTATTAAATATAATTTCTCATGCGTCTTGGAATGAGGAATGATTGCTTAAAATGAATTCTACATGACAGACTTCGAAAGCAAACTCAACAAAACGATACTTTTTTGAGATTGTAGTCTTTTTGCCTCAATATAAGAATTTATAAAATGTCGTATGTTCAGTTTTGTCAAAAAGATCACTGATTTATATTTTACAGTTATCAACATTTTCTGGGTTATTTAAAGAGGAAACTATATTTTGGAATTGTAATAATTATTTTTTGCAAATGAATATTACTTTAATAATATTTAGAAAATAGCAAGGATTTTGTTTATATACAAGCCCTAACCTTTAATCCATACCTTGGAAAAGAAGTGGGATTCATACCTTTTCCAAGAGTATTTGTGCATAAGTCTACCATTCATCCAGGTAGCGAATATTGTTGTCACATCTGGTTTGGTGCTTCTGCTATGCATTTAGAGATTCTTGACAAAGAATATGCAATGTTATTGTTCATGGCCTAGTATCTCGGCTTCAGTGATCGCCATGACGTAACTTCTCTGTGCCTGTTCTATAAATATTGTCATGATAATTTTTCTGATGAGCTTTCTTTCTTGATATTTAGACTTGAGTAATTTAAGCGCAGTACTCCATTGGCGGCAAGGTCCCATCATTTTACTGTGAAAACTGCTTTATCTCACCCTTTTATGCTAACGGGTTCTTCTGTCACACTTCTCACTTGTGGAATTTTCTTCCGACCTCTTGATTTCCAGTCAACTTTGATTTTCAGAAATTTAAATGCCTTGTCATTCGTTATCGTATTGTCTTTTTAATTCTTGTTATTTTATTTTTCTCTCTCCTTTATAGTAATTCTTCTCATATTCTCTAACACTCTGTAACACTTTGTGGGTTAGTGTCTTGGGGTGAAATAGTTAAAAAAATTATTTGGCAGGATTCTTATTTAAAATCTGTTAGGATTATGTCTGTTCTATTTGCATCAATTTTCCTGTCTTTGGGGATTGAAAAATTCCACAGTATAGTCACTTCATCAACTTTTGTGACATCGTTCGGGTGGCATTTGTGCCATGGATCTGGGACTTCAATACCAGTTTGAACAGGTATGCCAATGAATACATTGTCCTGGACTGTCATGTCTAATAATGTATTATTTCTCGGCACGGAGGGAGCAACTTCATAGTATGTGGTCAACAGTTTCTTCAATTAAGCTTTGATTTGAGCCATCTTTGTCGATTTTCGTCTTGTAGGCATTGAAAGACATTGAAACAGTTGAAAGACATTGCTCTTCTTTTAGTGTCTCTTGCTTTAATGGCGTTTTTTCTCATATTCTCAAACACTCAGTAACCCCTTGCATCCTAGTGGCTTTATTGCCTTTGATTTTCAAAAATTTAAATGCAATGTCAATCGTTATCTTCTGTCTTCTTAATTCCAGTTCTTTTATTGTCCTCTCTCATTAATAGTAGTTTTTCTCATATTCTCTAACATTCAGTAACCGCTTGCATTTTGGTGGCTTTATTGCCTTGCTTGGGGCTGTAATGATTAAAAAAATGACTGAAACTTAAACACAAAAAAGAGATTGATATTTGCGACTGACCGTAAAAAAAACAATACATTTACTTTGATCAGCGACGAGCAACGACATCTTTTTATATCAAATTCACATAGCATTGTAGCCGGCTTCCAGAAATTGGATAATTTAGAACTTATCTATTACAGTGTATAAGTAGTCATCGTCATAATGAGCATCTTTGTCGTCGTCGTCATGATCATCGTCGTTGTCATCATCATCATCATCATTGTCGTCGTCGTCGTAATCATCATCATCGTCGTCGTAATCATCATCCGCATCATCATCCTCGGCATCATCGTCGTCGTCATCATCGTCATCGTAATCGTCATCATCGTCATCGTTATCATCATCATCGTCGGCATCGTCATCATCGTCATCGTCATTGTCATTATCATAATCATCGTCCTCATCGTCAACATCATCATCATCGTCGTCATCATCATCATCGCCGCCATCATCCTCGGCATCATTGTCGTCGTCATCATCGTCATTGTAATCATCATCATCATCATCATCGTCATTGTCATTATCATCGGCCTCATCGTCGTTGTCTTCATCGTCCTCATCGTCATCATCATCGTCGCTATCATCATCGTCGTCATCATCATCGTCATCATCGTAAGTTCACTGCTATATAAATGTTTTTAGCAAAATATTACACGACGACGATGCTTTGCTTTTCTCTAGAGTAGCAGCAAATTCTTGTAACTCATGTCTCCATCTTTTGCTCCATCTGTCATCCTTTCTTCTTGTTATGCATACCGACACTGTTATATCGATTAACAAATATGATATTTCTTATATTGATCTGTTCTGTTTTGACGAATTCGGCCTCTGGAATTTTTTTTTTTTATCCTTTCATCCCAAGCATGGCAATAAAGCCTCTAAGATGCAAAGTAGTTACTGAGTGTGAAAGACTAGCAGGAAAAGACAGTATTTATTAATGAGGGAGAACAATAAAAGAGCAGGAATTAATAGAAGAGAAGATACCGAATGACGTTGCATTTAAAAAATTTTAATGTTAACTGGAAATCAAGAAGCCGGAAGCGAGTTAGACAAGCTAGAATGAGAGAGTAGTAGTTGTTAGAATAGAAATGGCGGATACATTTAGCAATTTCCACTGTAAAATTATGAGACCCAGCTGCCAATGTGATGCCAGGTCAGGGTCGATAGCATTGCTGATTCTCCTTTGGTTTTTATCAAAAATCTCTAAACGCATGAAATCTGATGTGACAGCAATATTCAATGATAGACTTATAGATTCGGCTAGAAAAATTGTAGAATGTGCAATGAATGACTCTGCGGAATACTAATTCTACCAAATTTTAGTGTCTTCCCATTCTACCAGTGCGACTACAGAATCACTGAATAAATGCGGATTAATAAAGAAATATTTTTCGTCAACAATTCAAACGAATACTTAATTCATTGAATAAATAGATTCTACCAAATTTTCCTTACCATAAGCGACTGGCAGATACGCACTTGATTTTTTCATTTTTTTTTCATTTGTTCAAAACATAGGCATCAACACGTGGAGATATAAACTGTTAAAAAGTTTTTTTGAAAAACTATGCGAAACTGGTTATGTAAAAAAAAGTAAAGAAGACACGGAAAATCCAATTGTGAGTAACGAAATATTAATTTTAATACTTTTCGGTAAAAATACATAGATAAATATTAGATGTTTTTTGCCAAATTCTTATTTTTTTTCTCTCTGTCTCTCTCTTTATATATATATATATATTAGTTAAAGAAAAACAGACCACTTTAAGGCATGTTTTTCTTAAAATGAAATTATTCGCTCTGAATTAACATTGAGCGCTCAGGATTTCATCCTCCTTGGGATTATCCATACGGATTACCAAGTTTTTCGTTACTTATATATATATATATATATATATATATATATATATATATATATATTTAAGACCAGTGCTTTCGGCAAACTTCGCCTTCGCTTGTGGAATGAACGGGGTATTCGACAGGATACGAAAATTCGGGTTTACAGAGCTGTTGTACTTGCCATCCTTTTGTATGGCCCAGAGTCATGGACTCCATACAGATACCATATACGCCAGGTAGATGTTTTCCATAAAAGCTGTCTGCGTGCAATCTGTGGAGTTAAGCTTCAAGATAGGACATCTAACGTAGACCTGTTTAATAGGTGTAATATTGGAGGAATCAAGACTTTTATCCTACAGTCTCAGTTACGGTGGACTGGTCATGTCTTGAGAATGTCAGGATACCCAAGATCCTAATGTACATCCAGTTAGATCAGGGATACAGGAATGTAGGACGCCCATGGCTAAGATACAAAGACAAGCTGAAAAGCAACTTGTCAGCAGTCAATATACCACATAACACTCTTGAGCGCTTAGCTTTGGAGCGGGTAGAATGGAGATCAACGTGTTTTAGTGGACTCAGCAATTTTCAATCTGCTTGTCTGAATCATCTTCAAGAAGCGAGAGCATGATCTAAAAGGTCAACCAATCTAACAATGATCTCATCTCACAATCCTCACACTTGCTCCATATGCGGCCTCCTTTGTAAATCACTAGCGGGTCTTAAATGCCACTTAAGATTAGCGCATAAACTTTCATAACTGAATCAATAAGCTGGCAGATCCTCATACGTCGAAAGCGACGGGAGAGTCCATTATATATAAGACTGTTTCCCCCGGAATAAGATACCTTACGCTCCCACCAATCGCTAACACAAACCCACTGTCATTAACAAGGCGTCTACGAGAGGATGACTGACATTGAAAATAAATTTAAAACAATATATTTCCGAGACAAACACTGATGATTGCCGTATACAGAACAGCTTGAAATAGAATATATCTATGTTGAGTTCATTTTTGTTTATATATATATATATATATACCGGATGTAATACCAAACATATCCAAATCGTGTAACAGCATAATTGTCCATCCCACAAAATGTTTAATATCTAAAAAGGAGAGAGGACAAAAAAAGAATTGGAATTAAGAAGACAGAAGATAACGACTGACATCACATTTCAATTTTTGAAGATCAAAGGCAATAAAGCCACTAGGATGCAAGGGGGTTACTGAGTGTTAGAGAATATGAGAAAAACTACTATTAATGAGAGAGTACAATAAAAGAACTGGAATTAAGAAGACAGAAGATAACGATTGACATTGCATTTAAATTTTTGAAGATCAAAGTTAACTGGGAAGCAAGAAGCCGGAAGAGAGTTCAACCAGCGAGAGAAGAAACTGTTAGGCTAGAACTTACGTAAAAGTGAAAACCCCGCCATGAAAATACAAATAAAAATACTTTGAAAATACATGAAAATGGCTTTGTCTCGTTGGCCATACTGAGGATCTTAAATAGCTGTCGGTTTGCTTTCTAAATCTTAATTAGCCCCGCCAAACCATAATAATAATGATAACAAGCGCACACACACTGAGATCGACTCTATTTTTGTATGTGAAGTTGGTTGACAAGCCTTTAATTAAATATAGAGAGATTTTTAAAGGTTTATATAAACATAGATATATTAAAATATCGCTTTGCCTCAGTGGGATTTCAAAGAAATTAAACATGAATAATTTTAAAAAAATATCGAAATATTAAGAGCTTCTTTCCTGAATATTATTTAAAGATATTTATTTCTTGCTCTCTTTCTTTGTCGATTTAGCAATAGCATCATTAAGAAATACAAACAAGAAATGTTTTTCACGGTTATATATATATATTCTCCCACCATTCCGGCGCTAAGTAATGGAAGACATATTGCCGTTTTTATCAACAAAAAAACTGTTTGTTATTTGCATAAAATCAGGGACTATCAACTTAGTTTTACATAATATTTATTTCTGTCTCTGTCTCAGTCTCTCTCTCTCTCTCTCTCTCTCTCTTCCTCTCTCTTTCCACACACACAGACATACATATATATAAATATATATATATATATATATATATATATATGGTGGACTCTGCTATCGTGAACGTTAAATGAGTGTCAGCATTGGATGATGCCTTTTGTTTTACACTTATACATCTCTCTCTCTCCACATATATATATATATATATATATATATATATATATATATATACGGTGAACTTTAAATGAGGGTCAGCATTCGATGGTGCCTTTTGTTTTACACTTACGCATGGTAGCAGGGGTTATCGTGGGGGTGGTTCTTTATAACAGTTTGTTTATACGAATATAATCACGTTATATATTTAGGGGGTACTTTATTTGATAGATAAATATACCATATCGATAGTTAAAACATACATACAGTTGCATATTTGTGAAAATAAAGTTATATATATATATATATATATATATATATATATACAATTTTCAGTTTATATCTCTGGGATGATGTTATGTGATTACTGAAATTATTCAACCTCATCTTCACTTCTATACTCGTAACGTTTCGACTGGGTTTCTTCAGGAGATTGGAATTTCAAGCCGAACCCTTTATTTCGGCCATTTAGCCTCTTCCGGACATCTCAGTTATTTTCCTTAAAAAGGAAAGTTAGTATTGAACTCACAACTCTTTCGGTTTAATTACTGGATCATACCAACGCCTTTATCCACTAGGCCAAGTGTCCTTGAGAACATCCACGTAGGAATTTCTCAGACGTATAAACCTAATGTTTCAGCAACATTTTTAACAATGCTCATATTGCAATTTTTCTTTTATAATTTGATCTTATTTACCCTAGCTTACATTGCAATTTTTTATTGTTATTCATTGCTTTTCTCTAGCACTCCTTAATATTGGTTCCCATATTGTCTTCATTTCTATGCTTGATCCGCTCAGGAGATTTTTTGGGTTAGCATATGTGCTAACAGTTACCTACGAACACGGCCACAGCGTGCTGTGTTCCGAAAATAAAACATCTCTATAAAACTAAAAAGATACACACAACGTAGACCCAATTAAATTGAAAAAATGAAATCATCCAGTCCGAACAATGTAAATAGTGTAAATAGTTACAATACCTCATCTTAGAAATAGAGACAGATGTTGAAGGTGAATATGGCAATAAAGTTGAGGACAACAGTCCAAACAATGTAAATAGGGTAAATAGTTACAATAACTCATCTGAGAAATAGAGAGAGATGTTGAAGGTGAATATGGCAATAAAGATGAGGACAACAGTCCAAACAATGTAAATAGTGTAAATAGTTACAATACCGCATCTGAGAAATAGAGACAGATGTTGAAGATGAATATGGCAATAAAGTTGAGGACAGCATTCCAATCGATGAAAATAATGCAAATAGTTACAATCATTCATCTCAATAATAAAGACAGATTTAATATGCGCATGAAATAATATTTTTGGTTTTTTCATCTGTTAACAATCTCTTTCATACCATACCATTCTCAAAATGTGCGTTTGTTCCTTTTGCATGCCCCTGATTCTTATGACTTTTGTTTTACAAAAGGATTGCGTCATCATGCCGATAGCTCAAAATAATGTCATTCTTTTTAGTTATTATTCGATTTATGTTGCTGAATTCTTTCATTTTTTTCACTTTAAAATCTCTTTTTGGTAATGAATGGTTTTCGATCCTCCAACCTCTTCCCCGCTGACTACTCTTTAATCGTTTCTCGATGTCGATGTTTCCGTGGTAAATGGTTGGGTGAATTATGTCCTTTTGTTTAAACTCTATACATTTAGAGCCTTGCCCCGTTTTGCCATGCACAATGACTCGACTCATCCACGACCCCTTCATATTCCATTGGCGAGGAGAATGTTCGGCTCTAAGAGCAACTGTCGCAGAACTTTTGAAAAACGGAATGAACTCCTGAGATGCTTCTTTGATTACTACGATATTAACCTCTTCAACTCAAGGATCATCTGTAATCTATCCTTCCTATCCTCATGATATGCAACCCTTGCCCCGTCTCAATACATAGCATCTCTATTTACTAACATTCTTTATTGAATGGATCATGGGCATTAATAAGTTGTATAAGGGTGATAGTTACATTAGACTGCCATCACAAACAAGACCAAAATACTCATAATTAAATAGTAAAATCAGACTTATGACCCTTGAAGCAATACTCATGCAACAAAAAAGCATTTACAATTAAAGAGCACACGTCTTCAAATCTAGAAAAAAAATTAAACGCGCGCGCACGCACGTCACACATTGCCACATCGAAACTCTCTTTGCTTACATGAAACTCGCCATTTTTCTCTACTTACACTGATAATGACTGAATCAAGTCGAATGTTTAGACCATATTTCTTCCCAAATGAACTTCATACAATTTCTAACGGAATTTCTTCATTGTCTGAGAAGGATCATTCATAATTTGAAAATTTATTCAGTAAAATCAATCAACACAAAATGTCTGTTACCTTTAATGCATATATATATATATATATATATATATAGTTAAACTTAGAGAGCCAGACAAACCTACCAAGGTTTCACCCTAGCGGATCATAACTTGGGTGAAACCTTGGTTGGTTTGTCTGACTCTCTAAGTTTAACTAGGTCTGCTCTACTCATTGTATTGAGCACTTTATTTAGTTGTTTTGAGTACTCGCATCGGGATTTTTTTTCTTTGGACTTTGGACTTGCATGCTGGACGATTACTTTCAGCTAACGTACATTTTCTTAGTTCTTTCTTTTTTTTATACCTTTTTTGCCCTTTGGTATTGGCTTGTTTATTTGCAAATCAACACACCGAAGGTTTTCTGAACGAGTATAGTTTCTTATACTTATAAGATCTCTATTAATAATAGATAGATAGATAGATAGATAGATAGATAGATAGATAGATAGATAGATAGATAGATAGATAGATAGTAATAATACAGTATAGTAATCTGTATGAAATTTCCAGGAGGATATAGATCCAGGGAGTGCTCTATGTCAAAAGACAGACCAAAATTATTATTAATTAAAGAATATCAAACACTTAAAATCTGATAGCTAATATTTTTTATTTCATGAAAGCTCTAAAAAAATCTGCTCTCAATCTTCAAGACCTACAAACAAATCAGAAATGAAATGGAAAAAAAATACTCCGAGTTAAAATCAAGAAATTAAATTCAAACATGTATTGTTAAATATAACAGACAACGAATTTCTATTATGTTTGATCATGAGCCGTTCTAAAAATTCTCGTAGTTCCTTTAATTTTGGGAGAACATAAAGACAAAAATTGTCTAACATTTGGATATCTTGTATATGCTGTTCCTCGATCTAAGCTTTTGGCTAATATGATAAATCTTCAGAGTGGGTATATATGGACATTTATGAGCTGCGTCTGCTATTCCGCGACTACTATCGTCTCATAGCAATCTTCTATGTCAATATAACACAATATCATCTTTGATGGTGAATATCTTTGTTTAAATGTCCATATAACCACGCTGAAGATGGCTCATGTGAGCCAAAAGCTTAGATCAGGGAACAGCATAATAAAAAATATGCAAATGTTGGACAATTTTTGTCTTTATTTTCACCCGAAATTAAAGCAACTATATGAAGCTTAGAACGGTTCATGATCAAACATAATAAACATTCGTTGTCAGTTATGTTTAACAAAATATGCTGCACCAATACACCATATATATATATATATATATATATATATATATATATATATATATATATTTGGTTGGATTGATGACTGACATCCCAAATATGTTAGCTTTATCTCTGATATTGAGTGATTTCTAATAAGTACCGCGCATATAATATATAAATAATTATATATATATATATTCATTTATATTTATATACACACACTTTTCACACACACACACACATACATATATATATATATATATATATATATATATATATATATATATATAAGTAGACATTGAGGCCAACACCGAACGTCGACAGTCAGTTTAAAATTTGAAAGCAATCTTCAGGTGATGTGTGTTGTTTTTTTCTTGACTATTTGTGGGTAGTAAGCTACATTCTATTATCCTGGTGGTTATTGTGGGAGGTATCTTTTTCATGCTTGAAGCCATGTGCGACTATTTAAATATGCTGGTCAATAGTGCATTATGGGTAGGTCATGTGTATTATTCTATCGCTTATTGAGGGAGCATTAACAGTTATATTTCAAATGATTCTAGAGGTTATTGAGTAGAAATAACTGTGGATCCGAATGAACTTTTTTTTTTTTTTGTTAATTTCTTTTACTCGTCATTTTTATTGGTTACTTTATTATTTGTTATTGATTATTATTATTATGTTTATTTGTTCATATGTGAATTCGTAGTTTTTCTATTTGTTTATTATTTACTTAAATTTTTACTTATTTTTTAATATGCATTATTTTATTTTACATATTTATTTATTTCGTGTTCGTTTTTAGTTTTCAATTTTTATGTAACGTATCCATAGTTGTATATGCACCGGCAGCACAAAGTACGGAAGAAGAAATCAAAAATGTCTACTCTACGCTAGACAACGCCAAGGCTCAATGAAAATCGCGAGAAACTATAATTGTCATGTTATTCTTTGTTAATTTCTTTTACTGTTTATTATTGGTTACTTTATTATTTCTTATTGATTATTATTAAACCATTTATTTGTGTTCGTGTGTGTGTATTCATAGTTTATTAATTTGTTTATTTATTGATTTAGATTTTTTTGTTTATTTTATCGTTTGTTTATCTTATTATTTTAATTAATTCACCTGAAGCAAACGGATAATGTCACTAAGACAAAAAAATGAAAAATCTTTAGAAAGCATTCAGATGATTTCTTCTCGTTTAATTAGTAATTTTTGTTGGTCACGAAATCCTATTTCAGCCATTTTCTCCTCCAGATAAAGATTACAATTTTTGTACCTATTGTTGTAAGCTGATGCCGTTTTCCTTTTTGTTCAATATATTTTTCAGTGATTTTCTTTTTGTTTTAATCTCCCAGATATGTTTAAAAACATAACTCTGTTCGCGTATTTATTATTTGTAAAGGGTGTTTTGTGTGAGTAGTTTGTTTCTAGAGTCCTTCAGTTACTTCTATGGATATTTTTTCTTCTGATTTTTCCAGTGGCTTGGTATATTATATTGTTTTTCAAGCAATCGCCATTTAAGGGTCATTCCTTCGTTCCTTTGGGTTTCATTTGTATGAATGTTTTTGGTGTATCTTTTTTTGCTTTTTTTATTATTTGTCTCATGTGATCGGTGCAACTGTGTTGCTGTTGAATGTCTTGCGGAGAGTGCTTGATGGGGGAAGTTTTTTTTGTATGAGTTTAATGAATATTTTTCTAAGTTTGTTTTTACTTTTTTGCTGTATGGTGGTTAAATCAGTTGATGCTTCTTTTTCTGTTCGCTCTATTGTACTGTGTGCTGTGTATGTATGTGTTGCCGAATATACATATCATGTCAGATTTCATTATACAACTTAGTTTTAAAATATACTGCTATTTGCATGTGCATTAAACGCACTGTGATTTAGTTTCGTAATGTCAAGTCTCGTTAGGCAAATTCTATGTACAAATCAATCCATAATTCAAGGAAAGTAACAGAAATATTCCATATGCATGGATACATCGCCATTTTATAATCTGCATAGACATAATAATATAGGATTATTGACATTGTTTAACCTTCATTTATCATTTAGTCATTGAATTGTTCAACTCTTTCAGCTGTGCCTTTTCTTGCTGCATTCTTTTTTGTGGTTTCTTGGTAATCGCCTGAACTTGAATATTGTTTCATATTTTTATATAGATCTCTTTTAACTTTAGACAGCAAGATCTCTTGTGAATTAATATCTGGAGAATTTGCATACTCAATAATTTAATTTGCTCTCATTAAAAAAGAAAAACTTTATTGTCAAGATTGGCAACAGTTAGCTTTGCCGAACGTGAAGTTTCATTGCTTGGAATGAATAACCGTGTAAGACAAATAGTATTGAACTGGCTGTCTAGACTCATCCCCACCGAGGACGTCAACAAGAATATCATCCAGCGATACGATTCTTAAACGTCAATCTCGTCTGAAGTTAATGATTCTGAAACTGGTGTGTGGAGAGTGAAAGTTTTGCTCTCTCTTCACATTACGTTCTCTTTTATCCCCTATCTTATCCTCACATCTCTTGATGCCTTTTCGAATTGCCTCTCGCCTATTGATACCTGCCACCCGTAAGATGCTCCCAGTAATATATCTTGCTTAACCGCAGTGCACGGTCGCCTACTAGGCGTTACCATGTGACCAACACCCTGTAAGGTTTTTCGTATGCAACCATCTTTCATTCGATGAGAAGATGAGAGGTAAGCTTAAGAATTATGGTTTGGTTTGATTTGGTTTACGGCATTCAATGCCTTATATAATGCCGACAAGATTTTTATTGCTGGTAATAATTTTTCCAAACATCTATTGCTGGCAATTTTTTTTTTCCAAAAATATATTGCGAACAATATTTTTTCTGCAAAAATATACTGCTGGTAATATTTTGTTCTTTCAAAAATGTATAGCTGGTAATATGTTTTCAATAATCTATTGCTGGTAATATTTTTTACAAAAAAAGTATTGCTGGTATTAAACATGTAGCATCAAAGAAGGGCTGTAGGTAGCAGAGATGGAATTATTTCATGCACTTTTAGATTGCATATTGTATTGAATCTTTGTATGTTCGGGTTTAGTTGGTGGTTACTTAATTTACAAGACGTTTCCAAGCGTTTTCGATTGCCGTTAATCGTCGTCAGGGTGGGGTGATTTTTCTTTGATTTTTATGTGTTTTATTCAATTGAGTTCAATTTTTGCTTATGACGGATTTATTATTGGGGCTGTTCAGGTAATGGTAATTTGTTATGTCAATTATTAAAGATGTTTAGCATTTAATGTAGGCTTTTGATAAAGTAGATGGTCATTTTAAACATTTCCTACAAAGATTGGATGTAAAATGTTGGACTACTTTAATATTGGCAACAGTTGTCAACTGAACATTCCTTAACTTTAACCTGATATTGAATGATAACGTTGTGTAGATACATAAGCACGCAATAGCAGATCATGCAGATTGGTGAATATGGGCCTAGAAGTATCAAGACTATAGGCAAGCATGTTTTGAGCCACAATGCTTCAAAACTGGGCTCAAAACCTTTGTTGACCATGTTCACCATATGAATATAGAATACAGCGCAGTACGTAATCTGTTCAATGAAACAACGTTAAAGATTAATACTCTCGAGTCAGACACTCTACTGAATCTGACTATATCGCCAATACCACCTCCGAGCCCGTAGGCTCGGCCAAAAATATTCCCTATTCGAACGCGTATAAACAGGTTCAGGGACAGTCGACCTCTCCGAACAAGACTCTGCCCTTCGGCGGGGCCTCGTCCGGGTTATCAAAGGCTGGCAGTGCATATTAGGGAAAAACATGGCCGCCTTTATACACATCGCATTGAATATTTTGAGCCTTCTGATTGGTTAACCCTTCTATTGGTGAACTATAAAATGAGTCAGTTCATTTTGGCTGGCTCACTAGTACACCAGGGTACCCCAAAATTCTAATACCTCCCCATTTTGGGTACATTATGGAATCTTCTTTCAAATTATTAGTAAAGTCAATATTCATATGGAACAAATACTTTAGTATTCATAAAATATATCTTTTTTGTTTTGTAATTAAAATTAGTTATATCATTTTGTCCACTGTTAAGTATTTCAGGTTAATAAACATTAATAACAATATTATAAATTTGGGTTGTGATCACAACAAAAAAGTGGAAGGAGATGTTATTTTATGAATACTAAAGTACGAAAATAGTACACACGAAAGATGTCACGACAAATAGAAAGAACGCCCCCACCCAAAAAAAAAGTTTATCAAAAGGTAAAATTTACGTGATATTTAATGACACATGTCTAAAAAATGATTTGCAACCAGGATATACACTATAGCGGGTGTATCAAAAATAGTTTTACAAAATTTGGGCGGCGGTTCCTCACACCAAAACAAGGACAAATGTTCATATAACTATACGTCATCAAATCCTCTGTTTTTGAGTTAGTAAGTTTAAAGGAAGTTTGCGGAAGCTGGTGCTGTATTGTTATGTAGACTAGTTTACATTTGTCATTCGTGTACATTTTTAGCTAGTCTGTTTTCAAAGTTTATCATGTGTAGTAGTGAGTTAACTCAGAAGTGTCCCGTTTAACAATGGCGGGATATTTATATCGTGAGCAGGCAGATATGATTTTTACATACGGCCGCGCGAATGGTAATGGACGCGAGGCTAGATAGCTGTATCAGACTGCTTTTCCAGACAGAAGTGTTCGAACCTTTACTGTTCTTTATCGCGTTGCTGAGTCAGGTCCCGTGGCACCACAAACTGTTTGTCGAGGAAGACCGAGATCCACTCGTACGCCTGAACACGAAGAACATATTCTACAGACAGTCGGAGGCGATTCAGCACATGTCAATTTGTCCTAGCATGTTGTACATCTCATAGTACTGCATTTAGGGTACTTCAAGACCATCTCCTGTATTCGTTTGCAACGTGTGGAGGGCCTTTCACCCTCTGATCACTCACCACTTGAGGACGTTTTCCGATGGTATATTGAAGAAACTGCCAGACCAGCTAGAGGCATGTGGTTCATACATAATGTAGATCCAGCACATTTTAATCACATTGATTGCGATGCAATGACTAACATCTACCAGGAAAGATGCAGAAGTAGGGCAGGATCGGGAAACGCTCCCCCCGCTCCCAATGCTTTGGGGTTTTATCTGTGAGGCCACCTATAAAAACTGGTTTATGCAACAGACATTAATAATGCAGAGACGTTCCACCAACATGTGTCATGGGGGCCTGAGAAACCATTCGATACTGTGTGGTCGTCTTTAAAAGGGTACACCAGTCAATGATCCGACGAGTCCATTCGTGGGTAAAAACAAGCGGAGTACATTTTAAACATTTGTAAAAGTATTTTGATACACCATATATATATATATATATACATATATATATATATATATATATATATATATATATATTGAACCTAATGAAATAAATTGAAAATAAACTTAGAAACGCAGAAAGAAAAAACTAGTTATATATATATATATATATATATATATATATATATATATATATATATATATACTGCAGTTCAAACCTTTGAAGCATCCCTCAGAATTACCATGGAATGAACTGGAAAGAAGAATGAAACCTTTCTATCCCAAAAATGAAAAGAGCTCTTAGAGTCATTGAAAAAAAAACGGAGTCAATTATCAAAAATTTGTGCTGCAGTAATCAAGGCTAAAGGAGGCTCTTTTGACAAGAGTAAAATTTAATCATAAAATGTTTTTTTTTTCTTTTTGTCATAATAAAATTTCGAATAAAAATCATGAGCCATGTTTTTCACCACATATAGTAATTTTCTCTTATTTAAATTACAAAACAACTGCTTTTTTGTTCAATCTAAAAAAATTTTGTACTGTAGCGTATATTATTTTAAACGTTATTTTTAGTCGAGTAATAAAGATATTTAGGAAAATATACATGATCTAATATATTACATTTCAAGCCAGAAAAGCTTATATTCAACTGTTTTGAAAAAATGTCTTGTTGATACGTTTGAAACGTCTGCTCAAAGGCGTGTTTGCAGGTCAGCGAGGTGTTTGCAAGGATGGAAGTTTGTGCAGGCGCCATTTTATTTAATATTTCTCTGATTCTTTGAGGTGGCAATGAGTTAAAATGAATTCAACGAAATGAGAAAATATAAACGAAGAAAGTACAGAATGCGCGTGAATTTCTTTTGCAATTAGAATTCATTCAGTAAAGAAAACAGTTGAAACCGAGCTTGCAAAATCACGGCATTGATTTGGCGATATATCGAAGTATTTTACAGTCAGGAGACAAAAGAAAAGATGTCATCGAAAATATTGAGGCACACGCTGTGTTTTTAGTTTGGTTTTTGGTTTTTGGTTTTTCTTTTCTTTTTTTTTGCTGGAATATTTTTGTTTATTCGTTTCCAACAATAACTTTAGCGGCATCTTCGTTAGTAATTCTTTTGATCTTTATATAATCTTTGTGTTTTGCTCTGTTTACGCGAAAAGTTTGTTTTTTTTTTAATTTGATTGGTTATTTTGCAGTAAAGTCTGGCAGCCGTAACATAAATATATACAAAAAAAATTTCCTCAGACAAATATAAGCAACATTAAGCGTTTGTGTAATAATAATATTATTATTAATAATACAGTGTGACCCGGATATAAGAGATCCGGATATAAGAGAAACACGGATATGAGAGATTTTATCTCGTTCCAAATTAGAGCCTGTGTTAATGTATATATAATAGACCAAACCCGGATATAAGAGACTTATTCTCCGGTCCCGACAACACTCTTATATCCGGGTTACACTGTAAGAATAATAATAATAATAATAATAATAATAATAGAAGAAATACATTGATCTCTGGATCGAGGTTGTCTGAATTTGAGATGCTCAAGTAACAGTTATTACTAGATCGATGGAGCCTATATCGAACTTAAATTCCTACGATAAGAACAACGACTAATATCCAATCACTTCAGATGCTCGACACTGAAAATAAAGTTCTATGAGCTAATGGGGAATACACATAATGCAAGATCTCCGCTTAAAAATGAAAACTGCGTGATGAAATAAATAAATAATAATAATAATAATGTTTGTCGGTGTTCAACAATATGTCGAAATATTATTGCTTTTCTTTTTCTCTTTCTTTTCTTAAATCGCGCTTTTCTCTTAGTGTTGAAAAACATTGGAAGACTCGAGTCGGTCATTTTGTTTGTATTTTTAATTGGCATTCCGCTACCACTTTTTCATCAATGTCGATTTTAGTGCAAAATGCGGATCACAGCTTCATAGATATTTTCAGAAAACCTTAACTTCTCATTGAACAATAAATATTAAAATTATCTCGTTTATCTTCACGCACATCGTTTCTCAATCAGCAAAAACAAAACATATCAGTCTCCAGACTGAGTTTTGTAAGACGCTTTCTGAGTCGTTAACAAATATTAAAAATACAATTTACCTGTTCACCACTACGTCCGAATAACATCAACCTAGTTTTTGACCTGACGAAAAAAACAATGCTTCTCAGAGCCTGTCACGTGACCTAAAAACATATAAATTGAAGGTACAAGCGAACCCAGTCAGTGAGAATTTACGACGACTAGCATTTGCTAAACGAGTTCACGACGTTTGTATCATTACTGCAACAGCGAAGTACAAAGTTAGAATCTCAAGTTCTTTAACATGAGATAACTTCACTGTAATTAAAGGTAAAATTTCAACTAAACAACTCACTCACCAACTGGAACTTACTAAAAACTATTCAATCACGCTATTGAATCTTACGAAACTTAATTACAAGCATTACGAACAATTCATTCATCTACGAGTAACGAAAACAAATTAGACATTATGGAACATTCACTTCTCTAACTTCTTTAAAGCTAAAAGTTTATCAACATATTTTCAGCTTTACAGGATTCTTTAAACTATTTTAGTGAACATTTTGTGCGACAAGTTAATTCAACTTTTTGTGAGCTCAGGTAAAAAAATATTTTAGTAGTAAAGACTTTTACCCAGTCAAAGGGAAGTAACTCATATTAATAATTCATGAAATACTGTTGACATTTATAAATATAAATATTGTACCTGTTATGAAAAGTAATTTTCTTGTGTTCTTTCTCTTGTTTGCTTTTCGTTTGCTCACACATTCGTAAAGTCAAAAAAGTGCGGGTTGATTTACGCCGTCAATACCGCAACAACACCATGCAAGGAGAACACCACTGAGAAAACAGCTTCGGTCTGCCTACCCTATGTGAAGGGATTATCGGAGAAAAAACAAAAGGTCTGTGTTCCATATAACATCAGGACGACCTTCAAAAGTGGTTCGATACTTCGCAGACAACTCTTCCCAGTAGAACCCCCCCTCATAGAGGAAAACATGAATAAGGACTGTATGTACGACATCCCGTGCAGTTGTGGTAAGCAATGTAAAGGTAAAACTGCAAGAACATCGTAAAACCGTAACACGGAAGGAAATAGAAAAATCAGGCGTAGCAGAGCACATATGGAGGGAAAAAGGAGATCAGGGCACCACGTGAGATGAAATAAGACAGAGAACATCAGTGGAAAATACGAAAACTTAAGGAATTTGTTGATCCTAACCCTAACCCTAACCCTGCTTGGGTTGATCCTAACCTTTACCGTAAAACTGATGATGGTGATCCTAACCCTAACCCTGCTTGCGTTGATCCTAACCCTAATCCTGTTTGTGTTGACCCTAACCCTAATACTGCTTCTGTTGATTCTAACTGTAACCCTGTTTGTGTTGATTCAAACCATAACCCTAGCCCTGTTTCTGTTGATCCTAACACTAAACCTAATCCTGCTTGTATTGATCATAACCCTAATATTAACCCTGCTTGTATTGATCATAACACTAATATTAGTCCTGCTTGTGTTAAATCTTAACACTAATTCTATTCCTGCTTTTGTTGATCCTAACTAAAGCCCTGGCTTGCTTGTGTTGACCCTAACTCCAAACCTGCTTGTGTTGATCCTAAACATAACCCTGCTTGTCCTGATCCTAACTCTAGCACTAAAGCTGCTTGTTTTAATCTTAACCCTAAACCTAACCATGCTTGTTTTAATCCTAATCCTAACACTAACCCTGCTTGTGTTTATTCTAACCTTAACCATAACCCTCTTTTGTTGATCCTAACCCTTACCCTGCTTCTGTTGATCCTAAACCTGCTTGTGCTGATCCTAACCCTAACAGTAACCCTGTTTGTGTTGATCCTAACCGTAACCATGCTTGTGTTTATATATTTCCAAAGAAAACGAATAAAAATAACCCGACTGCATTTGAAATCAGCTCTCCGATTTCAAATTGCAAGCCGGTAAATTACACCCCGTCTACAGCTGTTGATATTTCCCAATCAAGGTACTGTGCAGTCTCGACATTGCTTAACGTGATATGGCTGTAAGCCCTAATTTTATGCCATAGATGTTAATTTATATTTTCTAGTATGCATTCGCAAAAAATGATAAAACATATTTTAAAAGTTTTAGGGTGAGTTTTTACGACTTGGTGGATTTATTGCTTTACGTGGAGTGAAAGAATTAAAACACAATATTAATTCTTAGATCGTTATTAGTTCTCGAAGACCCAAATTATGACTAATTAAAATAGAAACTAGAGAAAATAAATCAAAATTTAATGCCTTACCTGGGGTGAAATAATAAAACGAAATATTCACCCTGACCTCGGTGAAGAATTATTAAAACAGGAACTAAAGTAAATAAATCAAAACTATGAATACATCATCGTTCTTTAGAAACACATTTCTACTGACTCAAGAAGATTATCTGGCTTTCACTTCCATATAGGAGGATTGATATCAAGTAACGGGTCAGCATTCTTTTCTTTCTTTGTATTGCTTCAAGTCTCTTCTTGATCTGTGAGGAGATTGTCCAGCATTCACTGCCATATAGGAGGACTGATATTACATAACAGTTCAGTACGCTTTTCTTTGGTTCTCTTGCTTGAAGTCTCTTCTTAATCTGTGAGGAGATTGTACGGCATTCACTGCATATAGGTGAACTGATATTACATAACAGTTCAGTACTCTTTTCTTTGTTTCTGTTGCTTTAAGTCTCTTCTTCATCTGTGAGGAGATTTTCCAGAATTCACTACCATATAAGGAGGACTGATATTACATAACAGGTCAGTACTTTTTTCTTTGTTTCTGTTGCTTCAAGTCTCTTCTTCATCTTTGAGGAAATTGTCCAGCATTCACTGCCATATAGGAGGACTGATATTTCATAACAGTTCATTGCTCTTTTCTTTGTTTCTGTCACTTCATGTCTCTTCTTCATCTCTGAGGACATTGCTCATCATTCACTGCCATATTGGGGGACTGATATTGCGTAAATGTTCAGTACTCTTTTTTTGTGTCTAACGAAACTGTCCTCTTTCTTAATGATTTGCTCAGTTTTTGGCAGACATGTGTTATAAAGTTCGTATAACGTTCATATTTCGATAGTAAGACTGTCATGTAAACACTGGAAACAAAAGATTGAGTGAGGAAGTGTTTAATCCCATGAGAATATGGATTGAGTATTCAGCAGTTCAGTACGACTGAAAAGCGTTACTAATTTGCGACCCATTTCTACCATTGTTCCATCAGCAGACGTTCTATTCGTAGCGAATGGACAAATCCATGTTTTAATAATATTGTAGAGTAGTCTGTCTACATTTATCAGATGAGGTATTATAACTATTTTCATGGTTCAGGCTGTTGTCCTCATCTTTGGACTGTTGTCCTCATCTTTGGACTGTTGTCCTCATCTTTATTGCCATATTCCCACTATTTATATGCAAGGGAGTGCAGCCTCAGGCAGCTGTTCCCCGAGACCGGACACCATACAGTTTTTATTTTCCATAGCTTCGTCTCTGTATGCGGACAGACACAACTGAGTCAAATTGCCCAAAGGCAGAGACGCAAATGTGATATAATAAGCCTTCCTGTACTCCTGTTATTATAGGTATGACAGTATATTTAAGGTGTCGTATATTTTCAGCTTCAATGGCATAGTTATTATTATTATTATTATTAAGAAAATATATATAATTATTCTTATTGTCTGACGCTCATTTTCTTATAACTGCACTTATTATATCGATTCGAGAGACACGAGACTAAAAGGCAATTTAAATGCCTATTTATTTCAAACGGTTCTAAATGTCTGTTGAGCAGATAACGGAGGTATTGTCGTCAGCTCTTTTTTATTTAAAAAAAATATTTCGTCAATTTCTACATATATTTAACTTCCGTTATTGATCACTTAATATGACTATTGGTATTCAATCGACTTTTTATAAGTTTTATATTTCCGTTGCTTTATTCAGCTGATAATATCGATCGATATTATTTAATAGGTTTTCTCTTTTTAATTGATCCAGTTTTCTTCTTTTGTTCCAATAAAAACACCATATTTGTCTGGTTCCTTTACACTGATTAAAAGTTTTGCTTTCTTTCAATTATATGGCAGATTCTATCAACATGTAATCTTGTGTACAGAAAAGACATTTATATCAATATAAAATCATTTCGAGAATCTCTTGTGGAATTAATATTTTAAAGAAATATATTGAGTTTTGTATAGTCGTAAAGCGCATAGTTTTTTATCTATATTTATAAGATTTATGTTAGACTATCAGCATGGCCCGGCGTTGCCCGCGCTTGATTCAAAAATCGTACGACTCATACAGCAACCGCTATCACTTGACTTAAAATATTTTTGCCCTTCCTTGCCTTTAAAGGAGTGCCCTTTGCCGTGCTGATGTTGCTACATGCCTTACTTCTTGCCTATCTCACACCGCACATTTTTTTCTAAGCTCTATACTAAACATTAAATTTGTTCCGAAAAAAAGAACTAAACAAAATGAACACAAAACAATCAGCTTTAAAAAAGGACTCATAACTGGAAAAACCAAATGAAAAAAGAATGTTAACAACAAATACTTTTTCACACCCAACCCAGTTCTGCCGAATCAGAATCAACGTTGAGTTTAAGCAAGCGAATGAGTCAATTGGAGTAAAGTGCCATGCAGATTTAAATTTTTCCCATCTGTGACGAATGCAGCTATCTATTTTTTTTTTGCATGCTAGCATGCTAGTTAACATTCGTGTCAGTCAGTTGTTGGCTCTCACGCTAGCCAGTAGAATCTTTCTGCCTATTCGTGGCAGCCAGCTATAGGCTCTCACTCTGGCCAGTACAAAATGGCCGCAAACTACATGAAAACTGTCGTAGAAGCATGAAAAAATCGATTATTTCCACTATCGATGGGAGTTGGGAAATGCAAAGTCGGTCATGGCCTTACCGCTAACTTGGAGCATGTGCATGTAAATTTTGGTGCAAATCCGTTGAAAATTGCGGCCGTGCATTCGTTATACACACACACACAAACACACATACATCATGCCTTTTATAGATAGAAATTTATTTGTTAGATTTATGTTATATACAGAACATAGCCATAATGTACATGGCTATGTTCTGTATATTTTGTATTGGATTCTCCAGCAGAAAGACAGGCAGAAATAGACATAGTGTTTTCCAGCATTATACCAATTCCTGAGACCTTGAAGATCAGGAATGTTATTATGAATTTTATCTCGTTACGAACACAGACTGATGAGACTACAGATTCATTACACCGAGGGTGGGCTGAAAAGTTCATAGGGTGACTATGTAGGAGTGGTACTACAACTGTGAAATATTGCATGAATTGATGTCAACCCTTCTTATTAATAACTGCCTTGTTTGTTTCCGGGTACAAGGACAGGCTGAAAGGTTCATAGGCTGACTATGAAGGAATGTGAATACTAGAGATGTAGAATCTCTCTTTCTTTTTTTTTAAGCGTTTCACCCCCAAGCAAGGGGGGAAACCACTAGTATGCAAGGGGTTACAGAGAGTTGGAGCGAGAGCAAATAAGAGTGATAGAGGAAAGGATGAAGAGAAGGATAGGAGAAAGACGTCGATTGACATTACATTTGAATAGTTGGAGATTATAGCTATCAGGGAAACAGGAAAAGAGGAGGTAGTTCCACAGGCGAGAGGTGCGAGACATGAAGCTATTGGCGTAGAAAAGACGGCTACATTTAACAGTTTCGACAGTGAACGAGTGTGAGAGAGATGCCAGCCGAGTTGAACGCTTAAATTAATGAAGTCTGGGGACCATCGAAAGCAGCTCCTCGAAGCAGTTACCATGGAAGTATTTGTAAAAAAAAGACAGAGAGGCGACGGAACGTCCGTGAGAGAGCGGCTGCAGACGAGATGCCAGATCAGGGCCAATTACATTGCATATCCGTCTCTGGATCTTATGAAGAACCTTGAGACAAACAGAAGGGGCTCCAGACCATATATTGCAGCAATACTCCATGCAAAGGCGAATGGTTGATTTGTAGATTTGAAGGATCGACTCCGGCGAGAAAAATTTCCTGGCGCGGTACAGGGAGCCAACTTTCCTTGCGGTGGTCGAAGCTATTGACTCAATGTATTTGTTCCATCTCAAGTCGGCAGTCAATGTGAGACCGAGTAGTCGCAAAGAGGAACTCGAGAATTTGAGCGTCAGACATTCTAATGGGTGGTAGGGATGGTCCTCTGTGGTTAATAATAGAGAGCAGTTTTGTTTTTGAGGCATTAAAGTTAACCAGCCAATTCCTGCCCGAATTCTCAACCGGTTGGAGGTCCTTTTCTAGACTTGCATGTGATCCGAGGTGGAAGTTGGTTGGAGTAAAGAAACAAATTAGACACTGGTTTGGAGAAACCAGACTTAGAAATATGAAACTGTCTCAGCTAAATCGTATAGTGCAGCGTTCGAATACGCGGTGTACGAGAAGTAAATTGAGCGTGAAAAAAGAATATGCATAACCGGCTGACTGCTTGTTGGATACTGGTTTCGGCTAGTCGCGTCAGTAGTGAAGACCGTTCTTTTCCTGTCTTCACAGGAGGTCGTTTTCACATGCTAATTGTTGTACGGGCAATCAGCCATGATCTCGGGTAGCCTCTGTGGTTAGCGTGGTTGTTTGAATTCTCTCTCTCTCTCTCTCTCTCTCTCTCTCTCTCTCTCTCTCTCTCTCTCTCTCTCTCCCCGCTGTCCGGCTTTTTTATAACCTATATAAGGGAAACACATGGACATAGTTCTAGCCGTCTGTGGCAAGAGCGAATCGCGTCAATTATGGCCAGTGTTCATTTATATTTGTGTTTGTTTTAAAATTTCTTTTGAGAAGAATGCGGCGTGTGTGATGCTAGAACTGTGAAATCTTTCATGCTTTAAATTCAACTCTTCTCATTAATAACTGCTTTGTTTTTTGTTGTTGTTTTTTTTTCAGGTACAAGCGTTCAGAAGCTGACTATGAAGGAGTGATGCTAGAACTGTGACATCTTGCATGCATTTATTTCATCTTCAATATCAGGTACCTGCAGAAGAAGAGTTTAGTTCCAAAGGACATCCATGCTGGTATGGCTGCTACATTAATAGATGACCCTCCAACTTCATTAACAGTGCAAATTTGGGCGGATGAATATTGGCGGTAAAAGGTCAGTCTTGAATCTGATCCAGGATCTGAACTTTCTGCAACTGACACTAACGAGGAAGACATTGTTCGTGTTCCCCACATAATGATGGATGACAGGTGATTGGTTATAAATCAAATATCCAAATGTTATTAGCATAACCTCTGAGAGAGCGGAGAATATTTTGCACAATGAACTTGTCATGACCAAGGTTTCTGGTTAGCGGGTACCAACATCTTCTGATCAGACGCGGATCAGGCTGGACAAGTCATGGGAAAATCTGACAGATCAAAACTGGTTTTCTTGAACATTTCCTCACAGCAGGCATTTGTTGGACAAAGATACAATGAATCCAATAGAAACACTCCTTTTCATCTGCTTCAAAGAAGGCCGAACGGAAACCAAGGTCGTTTTATCTGAACGGAAGTTTATAGCCTCAGTTTTGGGAAAATAAATTGTGTTTATTGATTATATTCAAATGCGTCCACACCATCAAGGGAGAGTATTCTGTTAATTTGATATCAACACCAAATGCCCAAGAAAACTGAGGAAAAGAGCAATGCTCTTTCACAAAAGACGTTGGTTTAAATGTCTGTTACGCGTGACTGTGTTTTTGGCTAGTTGGTCACTCTCCCTATTGTCTTGATTTTCCCCTTAACATTCATTTGTTCCCTAAAATAAAAAAGGGAGCCATTATCACGGTGGTTATGGCGTCTGCTGTTGTTGAATTTTTTGACAAACAGGATAAAAGCTTCTTCACCAATGCGATCCAAGAGCTGCAACAACGATAGGTGTGTTTGGACGGCAAAGGGGTCTATCTTGAAAAATAAGCCTTATTTGATCACATTACATGAGTGTGTTTTGGTCAGCCTGAACTTTTCGGCCGGCCTTCGTGTTGTCCTCTTGAATACATCCAATTTAGAATCACCGTCTTGATCAATTGAATCTTTTTGAAAAAAGCTGGCGCATGAGGAAATCCTCACAGCATCCTATATTGTTGAATTTATCGCTAACATTTTTTGCCGAGATTTACAAACTCTAATTTTCGTTCAATTTCGGAAACCAATCGATTAAATTTGAATAAGCCGATTTGTTTATTAAAATACTTTGACAAAATCCTACTTCGTGGTTTAATAATTTCTTTAATTTAATTTAATTTTATAGGACTTCATGGTAAACAATATTTTTTAAGAAAATGTCTTTTTTTTCTTTTTTCTTTTTTCCTTTTTAATAACGAAGAATAAATTCTTATTGCCTTGAGCATGCAACATACAACTGGTCATGCGTAAATATTGCTTTCTGGAGCCAAATTCCAAATTTTGAAGCGTTTGGCCTTGTGATTTGTTTATAGTTCTTGCAAACGCATGGCAAACTAGAAATTGAATTCGTGTACAAATAAAAACTTTAAAAATATGCAAAAAACAGTATTGTATAAGTATTTAATCAATATTTTTTAAATAATGGGAGTAATTTGTATACTAAATAATAAAACTTTTAATTTCACAAAACAATTAATAAAAATTTATTTTACTAAGCTATGAACTCGAACTCTCCTTTGTTGAGTGTTGACGTCTGTTGATGTTTCTGTCTCTGTCTGGCTAATCTGACCCTAGACCACTTTATTGTGACCCCGTAGGTGCTTACTATCCGTTGGTCTTTCTTTGCTACTTCTTCATTCCCGATGTTTTCTTGTCTAATGTTAGGTTGCCTGGCATTTTGTCTGTTAGTCACACCAACATTGTTGTGTTTTCTTTTTTATATTTTTATATACATATAAAAGTAAAATAATTTGCATAGATTTACATTAAATTATGTCCGAGTCTATATATAAAATTCTATGACTCCCGTTCGTCTGTCCGTCTAAAACAGACCTATATTGAGTATTCGAAACCAAATGTTAGGGAAAAGTGCAAACAGCTAAGGTTGTACAAAGTGCAGTTACGTTTTCTTTTTTGGACACAGTGTGTGTAGAAACTGTCCAAATGTTCTATAGCTCTGAGCGGTTGCGGCTATACTTTTAGCCATTATCAAGGATGATGCTATTTTCCAGTTTAAACGAGTGTGTGTGTTATGTGTATGCTTTTAGTGTGTTATAGAAGTGTTTTATTTTCCGAACACGGTTAGCACATTGTGGCCTTGTTCGTAGTTAATATTGTTAAGAGTTCTTTTTTCTTTTTTATTAGGGCTTCCATTATTTTTAATCTTTTTTACAAATGGATGAGGTTATTATGTTTGTTTTCTACTTGTATGTTTCGAATGGAATCTGGTAGGTTTGTGTGTGTATTTAAATGGGTTCTAATGGAACTAATGGTCAAAAATTATTTAAATTGGAATAACCGTTGATAATTGGGTACCTAAAAACAATCACGAGTTTATCTAATGAACAAAAATCAAACGAATAGATGTCAACTTAACAATCAATAAGACAAAAGTTTAGAAAAATAAAAAACATTACTAAATATAAAATGGATTACTCTTTCAATGTACTGTCTATGAGTTTTTCCAATCGACTGTTTCATAGAAAATACCCAAAACTCCAACGAACTTCAAATTAAAATTCTTCGTAGATTGTTTAGACATTTAGATTTACATCAAACCTTAAACTCCCAAATATGCCCTTTAAAGTAACGCGAATTAACAGCGTCTAAAAATTTGTATGAAACCTGTCCTCGTGGAATGTAATTTATTAGAGTTGATGTAGATTCTCCTTTTAATGTCGGTCTTCACCCCTTACCCATCTATATCTAGAGACAAGACGCATTAGGCTTAAGCAACGTCTAGCCGACAAGGAGTGGGGTTAAGAATAAGGAATTGAAATGGTACACCTAACCCACACATATCTTATCTTCTCTCCCACCTCACTTCCTCACTTCGTTAATTTTACATATGCTTGATGAGGTCCATCAAAAAATTGATGAGGTCCAAAAAAAAATTTTTCATTTCAACCTTTGGAAGTAAAGTCTGATGATCCAGAGCCCTGTTAAAGGGGTAGTGGTGAAATATCTTATTACATGGAACCTTAAAGTGGTCTGTTTTTATTCAAACAAAAAAAAAATATATATATATATATATATATATATATATGTATGTATGTATGTATGTATGTATGTGTGTGTGTGTGTGTGTGTATTGTGAATTTAGTCAGCAATCCTTAATTTATACATGTTTCATTAAAGACGACAGACAATGTACGGCGATTAAGCTTTTAATTTATTTTTCTTATTGTGTTCGAACAAGTGTTTTCTTTTCTTGACACAGAGTGTATAGAAACTGTCCAAATGTTCTGTAATTCTGAGCGCTTTCGGCTACAAAAAGTTAATTAAATAAGAACACAAGAAAAATTAAATAAAAAACTTAATGTATGTAGAGAGAGAGTGAGATAGGTAGATTATTCTTCCTCTGAAAACCCTTGCGTCTCAATGGCTTTACTGCCTTCCTTGTGTGTGTGTGTGTGTGTGTTTTACTAAAATATTCTGACCTGTTTGTTCAGATTTTAGTCAACTGAACCGAGGATTTTTCCCCCAGCAAGTGGGATGTATCTTACTTGTTTAAGTTTTTTTTTTTTTTTTTTTTTTCTAAATAAAAAAAAGGTGTTTTTTTCCTCAGTTCAGACCATTTTTATGGCTTTTGGAAAGAATTTGAACATAAATTGTTCAACCTCACCTGATTGCTTTCGACTTTAATAGGCCATTATCGAACAGTTTAATTTTTGTCTTGATAGGGTTCTGTCGATTTGTAGACAGTGTTTTTTCTTCGATCTGTTTCGAATTTTGTATCTTCACGCGTCGCTAGGTGTCCTCCTGTCCGGCCTTTATTTTAAGTATCACATTCTTCAAGCATATATATATATATATATATATATATATATATATATATATATATATACTCAAACATTTATTATCCGTCTGTTTCATTTTATTACATTTTTTTACAATTTCTGTCTAAGCCATCGCACTTCATATGAAATTTATGAAATATATCTTCGCAATTCATACTTACTTAGATCATACTTATATATCAGATTATACCAAAAATTTCTATTACTATAAAACAAATACTATTGGTTCCTACTAATGCAATATATATTAGTACTTGTAAAGACATTTCTATTCTTATATAAACGATACAACTGATATTAAAATGCTTATAAAATACTGGGGAGATACCTGATAAAATCCCAAGTATCTGCAATGTTATTGGTCTTGACCTGGTATCTCAGCTTCAGTCCCTTTCCCACCGCCGTAGCTTCCCTGTGCCTTTTCTGTAAATACTTTCGTGGTAATAGTTCTGAAGATTTTTTTTTCTTTTGTACCTAGACTTTATGAATTAAATGACTTTAAGCGCAATGCCAGATTGGCGGAAAGTTCTCATCAGTTTACAATTGAAATGACAAATGTAACGCTAGATTGTTTGTTAACAGTTGTTTCTTAGCACTTCCCGCTTGTACAACTCTCTTCCGGTTTCGTGCATTTCAGTCGATTTTATCTTCTGCCTCCTTAATTGCTATTCTTTTCTTGTTCTTGCCCCTGATGATTTTCATTTTCACATATTCTTTCACTCTCGGTAACCCCTTGTGTCATAGTGACTTTAGTACCTTGTTTGGTTTGGATTGAAATGATTAATATATATATATATATATATATATATATAATTATTTATTTAAAAATATGATTCCAACACGCTACATAAGAGTTCTCATGTTTCAAAACAAGAGCCGAAAACTTTAATATAACTATTTGAATTAAATTGAATTAAAGTAAGCTCTGTTCCATCTTCAAGCGAAATTTTGTTTTAATAGCATATTCATTATTGAAATCAAAAATTTCTATGGTAACGGCTAGAGCGATTGTTTAAATAAAAAGGGGTGTAGGGTGTTAATAATTTGTATCAGTTAATTTGTATGAGTTACATTCATAGATGTCAAGTCAGGGTAAGGATGGGGTGTCTAAATTTAAAACGGAAGATGAGTTCGCCTAGTCTGGTTTACGTGTCTATGGAGATTTTTTTTTTTTTTATCGAGAACTATTTTTTAAAAATAATAACTAAAATACTAAAGAACTTTGGATTATTTACCAAACGAGTTCTTTCCTATTTTCTATATATTTTTCACACACACACACACACATATATATATATATACAGGCTGAGGCAAAAGTCGCACACCATGAGTATAATTTATTAAAAATATAATTTTATTTCCTAGTTATTTAACTGTTAGATATGCTGTTCAAAATGTCCTCCTTTTTTCAAAACACATTTCAATTCTGCGTCTACCTGATCCATTAACACGTCAAAGAGTTTTCTCTGTCATTTTACTGCATTGATTTTTAATTCTTTCTTTAAGTTCCTCAATATTTCTTGGGTGCGTCTAATAAACGACTGATTTCAAACGACTCCACAAAAAAAAAGGTGTGATGTCTAGTGATCTCGCTGTCTACTCAACAGGTACTCTTCGACCTCTCCATTAATCCCTATGTTACACGACTTTTGACTCACTGTATATATATATATATATATATATATATACACACACACACACCTGGTTAAAATTTTAAGACCAGATACAAAATGGTTAAAATTATAAAATACTTTTACTTACATCAAAATATATTTGCGAAATATTTACATTTAATTAGAAAATGTAGTTTATCAACCAAAAGTGATCATTTTAAAACTTTTAATTGTTTAATTTAAACAAACATTGAAAAAAGGGTTTGTTTGGCTGGTCATAAAGATTAGACCATTTAAATAAAAATAGGAAATACAGAACAAATATGTCATAACGACAATTTAATTCTCATTATATCCGCCATTTTTGCGAATTACTTTGAAAATTTGCTTTGGCATACTCATTATTAACTTCTGCATGAGGAGTGCTTGGGATGCATAAACTGCAGGATGAAGAACATCCACAATTTGAATTTGCGATCCATGTTTATAAAAATCCTTTACCATCCATCCCAAAAACATTTTCGATTGGGTTTCGATCAGGGGTGTATATTAGAGTGTGTAGCATATATTTTATAAAATAAAGAAACAATTTATACAAAGAATTAAATAGCAATGTGGTTCATGAGACATTAACTTACTAGCAATTCCTTGAATAATAAGATCCTTATATTCAAGTTGTTGTCAGATGGAAGATATATCCCCAGTACTTTCAACAATTTCAAATTGTCATCTTCAGAGCACAATTTTTTCCATACACAGAACAAACACTAAAACGCCGTTTTTTTTTTTTTAATTTTCTTGTTCACGCGAGATATATTATTATATTATATTATACCGGTGTCAAGCCAAAATATAAATAAAAAAAAAATATAATAATTCTAGCCCTTGAAAATTGCTTTGGCATAAAAATCAAAGTTATGCAATTAATGTAAGATACTATGTATATTTTTTAATATATATATATATATATATATATATATATATATATATATATAAAATAGCTCTGCTACTTAACATTGAGCACTGTTTTTTTACACTATAGAATATTTATTTGTATTTTTATACGATTGCTCGTTCGTATACCTACTTATATTTACCCATATATCTATCTCTCACTCTCTCTCTCTTTCTCTCTCTCTCTCTCTCTCTCTCTCTCTCTCTCTCTCTATATATATATATATATATATATATATATATATATATATATATATATATATATACATATATATGCATGTATGTATGTATTTATGTATATATAAATATATATTATGGCATAAGAAGCAAGAAATTTTGTATTATAGGGCATGATAGACTTAAAATAAAAACAAAAACACACACACCAGTCGACCGGTTTCGTCCCCTCTCCTCAGAACTGTTAACGGGGAACACAAATTATGAAGAGAGAGAAAAAACGAAATGAATGGACAGGGAGAAAAAAAAATAATAATTATAAAAATGATACCAACAAAGATGCTAGAAGTGCAGCACAGCAAGTCCAAGCAAACAATCTCTTTGTTTACAAAGAGCAGATCGCCTGGACCTGATGTACAGCGTCTCCAACACCTTAAGATGGAATAATGAGTGTGCTCTGTCCAAAACGAAAAACCAGTTCACACTGAAATCCATCGCACAAGTGAGATTCTTTATAAAGTGATCCGCAATCGAAGAACCATACGTGTTACGAATGGTATCGCCCAACGAAAAATGTTTATTCAGTATTATAGCAGGTACGTGCGTGTTTTTGTTTTTATTTTAAATCTAGCACGAAGTCACACGTCATCGTGACTGTGTTGGCGTTGTTCAGATTGTTGATCATGCTAGATAACACACTCTCTCCCAGAAACTGTAACTAAGGTCTACTCAGCATAGTTGCAGTATAACCACAGGTTTGCTGAAGAAACAAAAATATGCCTGAGCGAAAGTCTGCAATTGGGAATGGCTAGCGGACCTAGCAGTCGGCTATCTACAAATACGAGTGGTCAGCTATTATTATTATTATATATTAATGAACATCAATCACTTAAAATATCGTAGGTAATAATCTTTATTTTATGAAAGCTATAAAAATAGTCTTTACTCTTTCAGATCTGAGTATTTTTTTTCCATTTATATTTGGTTTGCAGATCTGAATGATTGAAGGCTTTTTTTATAGCTTTTATGAAATAAAGATTATTACCTATGATATTTTAATAGATTGATATTCATTAATTAATAATTTTGCTGTTTTTCAGACATAAAGCTCTCCTTGGATCTTTATCCTCTTAGAAATTCCAAATACGGATTACCATTTTAATTTATATATATATATATATATATATACAAGTATAGGATTGGTGTATACAGAATAAATTCCAATAACCAACAAATACTATTCTTAAAAGAGTACTCAATACAGAGTAGAGCAAATATAATTATTTATTCAAAAATTATAACATAAATATGTTATAAAATCACTACAAAAATAGCCATCTTGTTTCAACACTTCTGGTGTCTTCTCAAGTGATCGCGTTGAATGTAGAATAATATTGGTAATTTTTAATTTTTAATTTTATAGTATAATTTAATATTTATTAGTTAGAATGAATTCTATTTTATTCTAACCTTAACATTAAAGCTTTAAATAATTATTATAACTTAAGTACATTTTCAATTTCTTGGAATTCTCGTATATTGCATTTTGATTGGTCATTCCAACTTATGTAACAGCATTTCTCCTAGCGAGGGGTGTTTGATTGATTTGAACTTTTTAAAACCCTTTATTCTACATTCAACATCATCAATTTTTGTAGTGATTTTATAAAATTTTTATGTTATAATTTTCGAATAAATGATTATATATATATATATATATATATATATATATATATATATATATATATATATATATATATATATATATATATATATACAGTAGCGTCCAAAACTAAGGGACACAATTTTAAAACCTAATATTTGTTAGGTGAAAAGCTGAAATTTTGACAACTGGTAGTCGTTATCATCCATAATAACATACTAAAATTTGAATCATTTGCAAAGGATAGAAAAAGAATTATAACAATTATTTATTTATTTTCAAAATAGGATCGTCCAAAAGTAAGGGACAAAATTGAGAAAAACAATGTAAACAGTATGCTATATTCAAATTTTTTGATTTTCTCTAAAGAATAAGTCTTACTTAGTCATTTGTAATCGTTGCATCAGCCGGCACCATGGCGAAACGCCAAAAACTTGATTACTCTGTGAGACAAGCTATTGTGAAGCTACACAAGGAAAAGCACACCATTAGAGAGATTTCAGAGAAAGTGAAACGTTCCTAGAGTGTTGTAGGCAGGGTTGTTAAATCCTACAATGATACTGGCAAAATAGTGCTTTTAAAACCGGCAGACCCTGCAAAACTTCGGCAAGAGAAGATCGAATAATGCAGCGTATGTCATTAAAGGACCGTTTTACGTCTTGCACAGAAATTAAAAGGGTTATGAATAGTACCTCATGTGTTAATGTGTCAAGACAGACTCTTTCTAGACGACTGCAAGAAATAGGGCTGTTTAATGGAACCCCAGGGAAGAAACCACTTGTTAGTTCGAAGAATAAGAAGAAGAGATTAGAGTTTGCAAACAGGTATGTAATTTGGACATATGAAAATTGGGCAAAAGTATTTTTCAGTGATGAAAGCAAGTTTAATTTATTTGGAAATGATGGAAAAAACAATGTAAAGAGACGTATTGGTGAAAGATTAAGTGCAAAGTGTAGTAAGAAAACTCTCAAGTTTGGGGGCGGAAGCGTCATGGTATTTGGAATGTTTTCTAGCCAAGGTACAACGCCTCTTGTCCGGTTACAAACTCGTGTAAACGCGCAGATCTATAAAAATATTGTTCAAGATCATGTTGTGCCAATCATACAGAATTCAGGTTTCGATAGGGCTACCTTTATGCAAGATAATGCCCCATGTCACAAGGCAAAGGTGGTAATGAGTTACCTTAGCGAGCAAGATTTGGAAATTATGGATTGGCCACCGCAAAGTCCTGATTTAAATCCAATAGAAAATCTTTGGAAGACCTTAGGAGTGAAAGTTATGGAAAGAAATCCCACTAACACGGAGGATTTGTGGGTGAAGCTTCAAGAAGAATGGTCTAAAATTAGTATCGAGGATTGTCAAGAACTGATTCGTTCTTGTAGTCGAAGATGTGCAGCTGTCATTGAGAGCAAGGGCTCATTTACTAAATATTGATTGTACATGTATTTTTATTGTTTACATTGTTTTTCTCAATTTTGTCCCTTACTTTTGGACGTTCCAAATTTGAAAATAAATAAATAATTGTTATAATTCTTTTTCTATCCTTTGCAAATGATTCAAATTTTAGTATGTTATTATGGATGATAACGACTACCAGTTGTCAAAATTTCAGCTTTTCAAAGTTGTTATTTCTAACAAATATTAGGTTTCAAAATGTTGTCCCTTAGTTTTGGACGCTACTGTATATAGTGTGTGTGTGTTTAATGTTCAGAACACTGTATTCAGCAGAAAGAAATTGAGTACACATTTAAAAAGATATATTTTCAATGAAACTTTTACATACATCTCATATATAGGTACATAGATCATATTTTTAACATAAGAACTAAATTACCTGAGGAAAAATAGAAATATGCAGATCAAGGTAGACACCCGAAATATATCTTCAACCTAATTGGGATCTTTGAAAAGGAAAATGACTGCAATTATTTCGCTAATTTCATCGATTATCGATTAATGCCACAAATAAAGTGTTTTTGAACGCCGTTTAATTCGATCTTTTATGGACGAATCAGAATGATTACCAGTTCGAATGGCTTCGATTTCGTAAATGGGAACTTTTATTGTTGGTCGATCAAATAAAAATCGATCAGACACTATATGTAGACACACATAGGCACAAAAATATATTGCGACATTAAAATATACAAATGCATAACAGTTCAGTATATACTTATGTGCGCGCACAAGTGTTAGTACCCACACAAACAAAAACGCACACACACACACACACATATATATATATATATGTGTGTGTGTGTGTGTGCGTGTGTGTCTCTTCTTATGTGCGCACATGCGAATGTATCTGTCTGTCAGTATATACAAATGTTATCCGTTTAATTAAAACATATATTTACGTGCATATATTGCGCATTTATGGATATATATGACTATATCTTTTTCAAGTAAAAAAAATGATCGACCCTTCTCAACACCGACCCTAACTTTTAATATATATATATATATATATATGGAGAGAGAGTTAATTAGCGTTACAAAGTGTTTTTTCTATCTTTATTAAACAAAACATTTCGTAAATATTTTTCCAAAGTGGGCAAAAAAAACAAAATATCCATAAACTTATTTCATACACTATCTTTTCAATCAATCAGTTATGTGCCATGCGTCATACACGCTTAGGTGATCTTTCGATACATGACTGACGAGGCAGATTATTTTTCCCGCAGTAGGTTGTCATTTCTTTCTCTCCATTACTAGCCATGGATGGCGGCTCAGATTGAAGAATCGGAGAGCCGAGTTCGAATTCCAGTCGAATCCATCACATTCATTTACGTGCTAATACCCTTGGGAAAGGTATGAATCCTCTTCTTCTTCTTCACCCCCAGTGTAAATATCAAGACATACTGGGTTCTATAGCCTTGGATAGCAATTGATCTACCGCAGGAATAAATGGCAACCTACTGCGGGAAAAAAATCTGCCTCGTCAGTCATGTATCGCCTAAGCGTGTAAAACGGATGGCACATAAATGAACTGATCTTTTCAATATGCCTTCTTTGTGCGTCAATAACTTGCTGAAGAAGCACTCACATGAGGCACGGATAACACTTTGGTCCAATTCCTTCAAGAGTTTTGCCTTCAGAAACTCCTAACTGTCGTGCGGTCTAGCAGAGACCTTGCTTTCTAAGAGGATCCAGAACTGGCGATGATGAAGACCTTTCTTCCTTCGACTTGTGAGCCAATCATCAGTTGTTTTTGACCTAATGGAAGGGTGCCGAAACTCGTTGGCATGATCAACGACGCTTTTTGGTTATGACCGAAGAATTTCCTTCATATAATTTTCTCGATTAGGTATAACACCTCGTTCCACATAAAACAAGAGGTCATTTTCACAGCAGCCGATCCGGTAGGATTTAACGAGGTCTGGGATTCGAAAACGACCTTCTCCTTTCCTGTTCTTTATATTCAACGTCTCTTTTAATGTTCCTCCATTCTGTTAACTTTTACTAATTTGGCCATATCCATCAGAGAATGCGCTTGCCTTTTTACATTTCCAAAATGGCGATTCTTTTGGTCAAATTTTTACCCGTTTCCAAATCTGAAATGATAAAATTATAAATTAATTCTATTAAACAAATCGCATAACATCATAGAAATGATCAATTTTTTAATTAAATTAAAATTAATCCGAGTATAACGATTAATATTGAACACCCTCTCTATATATTTTTAATCAATTTATCCCAAGTAAGGCGACAATGCCACTGAGACGCAAGGAGCTATTGGGAAAGAAAGAGAATGAAAAGATCTTAGAAGCAACCGAAAACCAAATCCTAAACAGGAAACAAGAAATAAACCTCTACCCCTATACAAAAGGAAAGGTTATCGGACGGTAGGCGAACCTATGTATTCTTATTGATGATAAAAACAACTTATACAATAAACATGTAACTGACATGACGTCGGTCTTTGATATGGACAGCAATGAATCAAGCTAAAATATGCTTCATAATATAAGTGAATAAATTTATTTAAGGCACATGAAGGGTTTCGTTAATGGCTTAACCTCTTTCTCACACCTTTGTGAGATTGGACTAAAGTTATCACTTACTTTTGGCTATAAAGTCCTGATTATGTCAGCACACGAGGCTGGAAAAAATATTTAGTTCTAACCCCTAAAAAGACAAACACTGATTCGTTTTTGACGGTTTATCGGCACTTTGCAGGTTATTTAAGTAATATCCGACACGCAATGGTCAGACAAACAGATGCTTCCTCTGTAGCTAAATGTTATAGCACGTCAGGCTATATGACGGTTCAGTGCTGGATACAGATTCGATTCCTGTCGGAGGACACATTCTCTATGAAATTTCTTGGAAATTCAGGCCGTTAAATGCAATTAATACTGTTTATTATAAACAGAGGATTTACTTAAATATTTGTATCTATAAAAATAACGTATATATATATATATATATATATATATATATATATATATATATATAATATGGTGCAGTTCAATTTATATTACAATGAATCATTCATACAAAAAGTAGATTAGTAAAGTTAATGATATAAAATGGCGAAATCCTTTTGTAAACAAAATTTTAAAGTTGCATTAACCTACAAATCACTCGATGAATGTTATGATCCTTGTTTTTAATAACTACAAGCTGTATAAGTTTTTTTTTTAATCTGCAAGTACTTTCAACTGTACATTCAGTCATCCTCAGTTTTTAGTAAAATCCAGGTAGCATCGAAGACGAAAAAATTAAATGCGAATCGAAATATGTTTTTTTTTTTCATGAAATGTGTTATTGATAAAGGATACAAACGTTTGGAGCGTGCAGTCGCAACGCTAAGGTTAAATTTTTTGAAAATTTAAGTCAGTGCGTTTTTTTACTTATGTGGCAATTTAAGAATTTTTTGTTGTAGGAGTTTATCAGTCAATGTGGCATGAACTAAATAGTTCAATAGAGTAATGTCTCAGTTGTTATCCCGAAAATTTGCACGTCGAATCAGTTCTTTTAAATCAAATATGTGGTGAAGTTCAATTTATATTACAATGAATCATTCATACAAAAATATATTTCGATTCTAATACAGCTTATAACTGTTAAAAACAAAGATCATAACATTCATCGAGTGATTTGTAGGTTAATGCAACTTTAAAATTTTGTTTGCGAAAGGATTTCGCCATTTTATATCATTAACTTTACTAATCTACTTTTTGTGTGAATGATTCATTGTAATATATATATATATATATATATATATATATATATATATATAGGGGGGGTCTGTGTGTCTATGTAAATATATTCATGTATATATGTTAACTAATGTACACATACATACACCAGGATTGAAAGGTTTATGTATGAAAAGCATATACTGCTAGCCTTAGTATTTTTATTAAGATAAATAATTTTGAGTAATGTAAAATTAGCGATATTATTCAAAAATGTAATTAGAGAAAATTCCAGTTTATTTAGCGAGAAAGGAAGGAAAAGCAGTAAATTAATTGCTTTCCACTTCTATTCCATTTGAACAAGGAACATGGAAGTAAAAAACTAAAGAGTGTGAAATCAAAGAGAGATATGCAGAGAAAAGCAAACTCTTTGTTCTTCGCCTTCCAACCGTATTAAGCCGCATTATTGCTTTCAAAATATCAGTACGGAATTATGCAAGCAACAAATAAACTTTTAAATTAATGAAAACTGACTTTTATAATCGAATTAAATATCAATGTGCCTAATCGTGTTTTGCATAAATATGGTAGAATGGGCGTTTCTACTCAGAAGATCTTTTAGCCTTTAGGGTTTATTTGAGTTGACAATTTATAATGGCTTCAGAATTACGCTACACAAAACACAAAATATATTTTAAAAAAAGAATATTAACAGGAAAAGTTAAAAGAAAAACTGCTAAGAAGTCAAAACCGAAAATCAAACGTAATTTTTTGGTTATAAAATTTGACTGTACATCTTTCACCTTTCAACCTTTCAATATAAGTGATGATTTTTTATTGCCCTGTTCGACTAAGGATCAAAGAATTTTACCTATTCTAAGGACTTAAACCATTCATTGTGGAGTCGGGCACATTTACCTGAGAAATAGGTATTTAATCAACCAACTTTCTTAACAGCAAACCTAAAAAATATCTATGTAATGAAAATATCCATGTAAAGAAAATATCTATGTAAAAAAAAATATCTATGTACCTATAAAGATTCGTTAAAAAATAAGCATACCATAATTTAAAAATGCTCAGAACTTCAAAAAACAGAGTTTATCGTCAAAATCTTTGTGTCATTATTAAGATATTATTATTAATCCGTATTAGAAAGATTTTGATTAAAAATCTTGTTTTTTCTAATGTCAACCGTGGACGATAAATTAATACGGGAAATTTCAGTTTTTTACATTGAAAAATACATTGATTTAGAGATTCTTAGAAAAAGTCAGATAAATGTCGAATATTTATTGAAACTTCTTTATATATCGTGTCCCCTCACGCCATAGGCGATCATGGCTTTCCATAACTTCCTGCCCTTTGTAGCTCTTAATAAATTTTGGCGTTTCTGTTATTTCCCCTCAGCTAACCCCTTTTTCCGCCATCCATTAACTCAAGCTTATTAAATAGGTTATGCGTTGTTTCTTCTGTCACTCTTGTCTTCAATCTGTCCTGTGAGTATCAGATTTTCCAAGCCCTCTTTCCTCGTTATGCGCTCTAGTTATTTCAACTCTCTCCTCCTGGTGTTAAGTATAAATTTCGTCGTTGCTTACATATACAGTCCATAGTATCCTCAGCATTTTTCTATAGAACCAAGTTTCGATTTCTTCAAGTCTCTTCTTCATCTTTTAGGCAGTGATGTAGTTGCAGAAATTGTTTGACAGCCATGACTGGGTTCTCCTGATTGTGTGGAATGGTGCAGAGTCCTGTTGCCAGACGTAGAATCTTCTAGCAGTTTCTGTTCGAGCGTAGGTTAAAAAAAAGATTAATAATGGTGTTTGAGGAATTTTCTGATGACACCGGATCATCGGCGAAATTCTTCATAAGTAGAAGCACTCACCGCTATATAGATGGACAGACAGATATCACCTAACAATTGGCTTTAGCAACAGATGGCCCAGTAGATAAAATCGTTGGTTGAAGTAAACCAGTGACTTGAACCAAGTTGTGAGTTCAATACCTAGCCACAAGTGAACAAAAACTTGAAGAGTTGAATTACTAAAGGGAAATAACTAAAACTGAGATATCCAGAAAAGGCATGGCACGTGGAACTAGAACAATCTACCCCGATGGAGTAAAATAATTGGTTCGATACGAAATTCAAACGAAGGTCATAGCGTACAACGGTCGAAACGTCGTGAATATAACAGTTAAGATGCAGACAACAGTCTGTACAATGTAAATAGTGTAAACAAATATATATATATATATATGATCGTTTTTAATAGCGTTATTTTCATTAAGTAATTTTCAATGTATTAATGCCAATAATCTCTGAAAAAGTGGGAAAAAAAACTTTTTACGTGACGCGTACTGGAATTAAGGACTTCATCAGAATAATTTGATCTTTATGTTCAATGTGTTAAGGCGGCAAGGATTGACCCATAAGTTGCCACGGAAATAAGAAAAAGAAACTGAAAAAAAAGGAAAGAAAAAGGAAACACAACGTAGAAGTGGAGAAGAAAAAGAAGGGAAAAGTGAACTCTTGAAAAGTTAAGAACTTTAAAAGGAAAGGAAAAGGAAAGGAAAAAGGGAGGGAACGGTTGAAAAGTAAAGAACTTAAATTTCGCTGGAAAAATGTGAAAAAAGGAAGAAAAACTTGAAATAATGAGAAAATTAAAAAATAAATAAATCGTTGAAAAAAAAAAAGGAAAGAGAGAAAGAGTGAACGTTATTTTTTGTTGCTTCATATTCGCCGACGTAAGAAGAGAAAGACAAAGAGAAAGACAGAAGAGAAAGGAAGACAAATGCACGAAAGAAAACAGAAGAATTAATATCGAGAAAAGACTTTTTTAATCTCCTCCCCCTTCTCGCTTTTTAGATTTTTTTTACAGCGACTTTTGTTCTTTTTATTTTTTATTGTTTTAATGATTTTTATTTTAGCGATTGTAAACAATTTTTAGTGTTTAATTTCATATATATATATATATATATATATATATATATATATATATATATATATATATATATATATATATATATATTAGGTATCAACATGAGATCGCTGGAAAATGAGCATAGCAGGATAATAACGGCCTTAAACTTGATGAAAATAATTTTTTATCGTCTAAATGTATAAGTTATTATCAAGAGGAAAGATCAAAGTATTTTTTGATTATTTTTTCACATTAAATAATATCTTTGTTTTATTAAGTTTTGTATGTTACAATTCAGAGCTGATTTTAAGGTAAAAGGGGGTCAACTAAAAAAAATGATTTGCTTTTGTCAAAGTCTTGTGCTTTTAACTAATTAATCACTAAAACTGTACAGATTAGAATTTCATGAGTTCTCATAAAATTAATTATAGGGGAGTAATAAATATAAAAAAATTCTAACATGACTTTAAAAATTTAAATTTCCATCATTTGTGAATAGCTTCTGAAAGTTTCATTAAAATCCGACACTTATTTTTATTTTTGCAAGATTTTCAAAATTAATGGCTGCCATTGAAAAAATACACAAAAATCCGCCATGTTATTTAGTAGGACATTCCCTGATGATGAGAAACGAGATTTTTCAATCAAAAGTTAGAATACTTTAATAAAGACAGAAAAATTTTGAAAAATAATTAAAAATTACTTTGTTCTTTCCTCTTAATAAAAACACAAACATTTTAACGATAAAATTTTTTTTTGTCAAGTTTAAGGCCGTTATTATCCTGCTATGCTCATTTCCAGCGATCTCATGTTGGTACATAATATATATATATATATATATATATATATATATATATATATATATATATATATATATATATATATATATATATATATATAACTATGGATAGATTAGCAGACACTGATGCTATTCACCGCCCCGTCAAAAGAATGGTCGGCGGGTAAGGTCCGGATTCCTATATATTCGGGAAAGCATGAAAGAAAGGAATTTCAGGCTTGGATAGAATCTCTGAAAAAAAAAATCCGGAATCTAACGTCGGCAAAAATTATCAACTTAGCTTTTGATTATTCAGATGGCACTGTTTCCGCGTATAGAGGTTTATTCCTAAACGACAAGCCTGGAGCTAGCTGGACGGACCCCTTGTAACAGCTAACGACTCATTAGGGAGAATATGCAAGCGCAGTTGATGCTGCCAGAGAATTAGTTAGAATTAGACAGGGCGAGAGGGAAACGTTGTCAGAACTTCGCCAAAATAGCCTTTAACCCTAGAACACTAACCATGGGTATATAGTACCCAGGGCAATTTTTTCTATTTTTAATTACAATTTTCAGTACCTGATTTTCTTACCTAAATAATGTTTTTCAGTTCCTATTAATGTTAACTCAAAGTACAAAGTTTGAAGTGCCTGCGTGTAAAATATTTCAAATAAAGATTTATATTTAATATTTTTTTTATTTTTATTTTTATTCTTATTTTTATTTTTTTTTTGATATTTTCAAAATCGGGTATGATATACCCATGGTTAGTAGTGGTGTAACTTTAATTGGTTAATGTTCTAGGGTTAAGGACGTTGTAGAAAGACGTCGTTCAACCCAACTGGTGGAGTATTACACAGACGCCATTAGAAACAACTTTTTAAGAATAGATACAGCCAAAGCAGAAAAACATTTGCAGAAGCATTTACGTTGGCCCAAAGGAGTCATAGACTATTTGAGAGAGTGAAGTCTTTCTAAATGCATGTGTATAGGGTGGCATGACTTGTTAGGGAATAAGAGAGACCATGTCTCGATAAAAGGAAACAGTGGGGCCGTGGTTGATCTACAAATAGTTGTAGTGAAAGGGGGCCACTCACTAGAGAGGAAGAAACAGAAACCTGAGCTAGGTCACAGGCAAATGGTCTGTTGGGACTGTGGATAGTGTAAACATTTCAGAAAAGTCTTACCCAGGAGAGGTATGTATTCTCTATGTTCGGTCAGGAATCTGATTTAACATGTAAGGAGAACAATGGGGAGAAGGAAATTAAGGTATTAATATATAAAGAGTGCATCCGTGTCGATCCTGGGATTAATTTCAACTAGGATTTAGGAAAAACAAGCTAGATGTTACGAAAGAAGAAATATTTCAGGCGGACGGAAAGGAAATTAAGGTATTAGGATTAGTACACCTTCCTGTAGAGGTGGGAGAGGCAGCCACGGTGCAGAAAATGTATGTGAGACTCATCCTGTGTAGATACATGATACTAGTTAGCGATTGGCTTCCAAGTAATTAAGCTCAGATATACCTCAACAGATCACTTCCACTGCTAAAGATGGGGAAAAGAGAAATACCCTTAAGAAGAAGCAAAACGTATCAGGTCGCCCAAACAAATGAATCTAGCAGAGTCCACAGTAGAAGATGACGATACGGGTCGTATCAAAATAATGCTAACTAGTAGTACTACTAATACAACAATAAGGATTCAGAAGGAAGATAAAATGAGGGAGGCTATACCAGCTATTACCAAGGGGGGGTAGAATGTGCAGAAGACAATAGATTTAAATATATTTCATTATTAGGGAGGCGGAGATATATCTACATACGCAAAAAGGGGACATCCTGTGGCCTATAAGGGATAATAGAAATGTACTAGCTGATTCAAATGCTGACTTTGGCCAAATAAAAGCAATGGAGATGAGGATAGACACGGATAATCTCGTGCCTATAAAGCTAAGACTATACCGGACGCCATTGTATAAGGATAAACTCATAGAAGAGGCAGTTTGGGATATGCTAGAAGCAGAGATAAAAGAACGCTCCACATCACCGTGGAGGGCTCTGAATAAAATAATCAAACGACCAGCCTAACCCCTACCCTTGAAAGACGACTAATTTTCAACCCTCGATTTGAGGTCTGACTACTGACTGATAGTCCACGGCGAAGCCGATAAGGAGAATTATTGAATTTGCCTGTCACATTCAGACTGACCGATGCGCCTGTGAATTTTTCAACGGGTCAGGTTGGTATCGCTGGTGAAGGTCTTGTTGCCATTCGTCCTCATAATCCAACCAGCGCTTGAAACACAGCCAAAATAGCATATTAAATCTGCCAAAGTGATAATTACTACATCAAAGTGGATAATTAGTAAGGGTCACCTAGAAATTTTGCTAGTGATTTTAGATAATCATAAAAATAGAGACCTTTGAATAACTGACAACCCAAAATTTGAATGAGTGGTCTCATTTTCCGGATCACAAGTGGAAGGATAGGGGTGATGGACCTCAGCCAGTATCCATATGAGCAGAAAGAGGCAGGAAGTCAGCCGTCAGTGAGGGACGAAGGGACGAGCATTGAGGAGTCTGCAGTCAGCGAGACGGTCAGTGAATGTAAAGATCTTTTTCTCCGTGGCCGGAAATTAGTAAGATAGCAGCTTACATCCTCGAAGCCGAAGGAAGACATTGTCGATTAAGTGAGAAATCGTTTTGTTTGCTATTTTGCGATCAGTGTCTTGAGAAAAATTAGACATTATTCTTTGTTGAATTCGATCACAGCTAGTGAGACAAGCCTGTGAACATAGCGTGTCGGGTGTATATACGCATATAGCTGACTTTGGATGTCATCACAACTTGTGCATTGACGTAAGGAAGGCATCGTCAGACACACAAACACACAAACACACAAACACACACACACACACACACACACATATATATATATATATATATATATATATATATATATATATATATATATCAGAAATGCATATATTTCGGTAGCATATTTTTTTTTTAATTTTCGTCAAATAATTTAGACAAGTTCTGTCTACTTTTTCTCGATAGGATCCTTTCATATTCACAGATAAGCTTTTTTGTGCGGTTATTAAAAGACGAGAGGTAAACACCGTGTTGGCTCATATTGTATTTATTTCCGAGTTCTTCTGACATAACTTAATGTCATCATCAGGGTATTTTTAATTATAGAGTAAGTATTTAGTGTTCATTTTTGTGGTCATCCAAAAATTGCCATTTTTGTCACTCACAACCATGAACACTAAGTTCTTACTCTATAATTAACAATACCCGGATGATGACATTATGCTATATCGAAAGTACTCGAAATAAACACAGTACGAGCCAACACGGTGTTTTCTTCTCGTCTTTTAATAACCGCACAAAAATGCTTATTCGCGAATAGGAAAGGATCACATCGAGAATAAGTAGACAAAACGTGTCTAAATTATTGAACGAAACCTGTTTTAATACATACATATATATATATATATATATATATATATATATATATATATATATATATATATATATATTACTTTAAGCGTTATTTTTAGTTGATGTCCACATTTGAGTAGGCGTTCCGTTTATTTGAAATAGTATTTTATTTAGTCTACCGGCCTGAACATGCGAGAAATCTTATTAAAGTGTGCATTTTTCTTTAATAAAATTTTCTTGAATGTTCAGGCCAATAGACGAAATAGAATACAGTTTAAATATGTCTTCCTACGGGTGTCCTGTTTTATAAGAAAAATAATGATATAAATTTTCAAAATAAAATTAAAATCTCCAAAATGTAATTTCTCGAAATTTCATAAAATTAAACTGATATAAAAAAAAATATTTTCAAGATTTTCTAAGAAAAAGATTTCTGAAATAATTACATTTAGTTGTAAAGAATTCCTTAAGGTTTTATGAAAATGAGTCAATTATTTGATTTTTTTTCAAGAATTTTCAAATCAATATTTTCACCGCAAAATAGCCTAAGATTTGCTATAATAATGTTTGTCTTCCACTGATCAAAAAAAAAAATTAACCAAAATTTTGAAGGTTCTAAAAAGGATCCAAAAATGTAATTTAATCAAACAAAAATCATTTCGTCTTTCCTTGCAATAATAACATAAAAATGTTGACGATAAAACATTCTTTTCATTAAACTCGGGGCATTTTTACATCATAGTATGCAAAGTTTTTAGCATATCAGTGGAAGTATCTCTCTCTCTCTCTCTCTCTCTCTATATATATATATATATATATATATATATATATATATATATAGAGAGAGAGAGAGAGAGAGAGAGACACACACACACAGAGAGACAGATAGAGAGAGAGAGAGAGGTATATATATATATATATATATATATATATATATATATATAATTGTTTATTTAAAAATATGATTCCAACTCGCTACATAAGAGGTTTCATGTTTCAAAACAAGAGCCGAAAACTTCAAAATAATATTTGAATTAACTTGAGTTAAAGTAGGCTCTGTTCCATCTTCAAGCGAAATTTTTTTGGGAATGACTTATTTCTGAAATTTACGAGTTTTAATAGTATAGTCAGAATTGAAATCAAAAATTTCCATGGTAACATCAAGGGCGGATTGTTTAGAATCGGCAGGGGTGGGGTGTTAATAATTTGTATCAGTATAGAGTTACTTTCATAGATGCCGGTTCAGGGTAAGATGGGGGTGGCTAAATTTACGACGGAGGAAGTTTTCGCATAGTCTGGCTTGAGCGTCTATGGAGATTTATTTATTTATTTTTATTTTATTCTTTCATTATATCTCTTTATGAAAGGGATTTGTGTATATAAAAAGGCCGTAACGTTTGTTTTTTGACGACTTCATAGAGGGTTATCATTTTTTGTAGGGTATTAAAACTATGTATATGGGCTATGGATTTTAAAATTTATTTTATTGTATGCGTGTTTTTAGCTAGTTATTCAGAGCGTAAGTTCGGTTGTGTCGACAGAAAACCGTTAATTCTTGCCTGTTGTTTAATAGGTTTTTATTGTTTAGAAGCTTAATAATGTGTAGTTTCTCATGGAGGCACAAAGGGCATGGGTCATCACAAGTTTTGCAAGTTCTAGTCCTGTTAATGCACATGAGACCTCTTATGTAGTTGGAATCATATTTTTAAATAAATAATTATATTTATGCTCTACTTTCGTATCGAGCACTATTTTTTAAAAATAATGACAAAAATACTAAGGAACTTTGGATTATTTACCAAACCAGTTTCCTTCCTATTTTCACATAATTTAAATAAAAACAGACCACTTTAAGGGTCCATGTAATAAATTATTTCACCACAGTCCTTTTAAATGACTGTGAATCATCAGATTTTACTTCCAAAGGTTGAAAAAAATATATATATTTGCTCTGGACTTACATTGAGCTCTCTGGATTTTATCCTCCTTGGGTCTAACCATACGGATTACCTAGTTTTTCATAAACTATATATATATATATATATATATATATATATATATATATATTATAAATTAACTGATTTAAAACATGGTTTCTTCGCTACACAGGAATTACCATGTTTCAAAAACCGAAGCTAAAAGCTTCAAATTTAATGATATAATTAAATTGAAAGCATTAGTTCTGTTTCATCTGTATTCAATATATATATATATATATATATATATATATATATATATATATATATATATATATATGGCACATATACTGCTGGTGTTAATAAAAGAGTGCTCGATGTAATAAAACATCATAAGCTATTAATTACATATTAATAAATATACTTATCATCCGTCACTGGTAGCACCATTCGGAGTTCCATACAACAATTTCATTACCAGACTTTGATGTATGGCACTTTGCGTCCTCCTTATGCATCTTTTGAATGACCTCTCAGCAATCTAATGAATATTCATGAAGGTTCTCCAATTTAAAAAGAAAAAACAAAACTTAATAAACCAATTACATCCTTCCTTTTGTATACACGTGCAACAAAATAAATCATTACATTTGCCTTGATAAAGTCGCTCAGAGTACGAAAGGCGTCGGCTAAGAACAGTTTTTCCGCTTGTCTTTTTATTCACACACACACACACACATATATATATATATATATATATATATATATATATATATATATATATATATATACATATATATATATATATGTCTGAGTGTGTGTGTTTATATTTATATATATATATATATATATATATATATATATATATATATATGTATGTATATATATTTATAAATCTTAATAAATATAAATCTTAATTTTTCATGGTTTCTCAAGACGTGTACCGTTTTGTTTGCCGCATAAATTAAATTAAATAAATATCTACGTATGTCCGCTATCGCATGCATATGCAGTTACTAATATCTTGTTTTTTGGTTTATATTCACACACACACACACACACACACACACACACACACACATATATATATATATATATATATATATATATATATATATATATATCTATATATATCCTTGTTGGGTTTCTTCATTGTTTTTCTTCTCACCCACCTCCTTTTATTTCTTCAAACACTTTTTAGATCAAATCTTTTATTCATTTCCTTTTTTAATTTTTAATAAATTGCCTGGATGACTTAAACCATTTTATAACTCCGGTCTGTTGTCTGTCTGAAAAAAATTATTAACAAACTCTTTAATGATGTATTGAGTTTTTACATATATATATACATATATACATATATATATATATATATATATATATATATATATATATATATATATATATATATATATATGTAATGAAAAACAAACCACTTTAAGGTACCATTACGATAATTTATTTCACCTAAATCCTTTATATATATATATATATATATATATATATATATATATATATATATATATATATATATGTACGTATATATGTATATATATATGGGGGGAGTAATAATACGTTGGTATATAATCCAATATGAACTTAATAATATAAGATATTAAAACTGATCCACAAAAAGATCTCAATGTATTTATTATAACAGAGCAAATAAATTACATAGAATAGAAATCTAAATTTACCTCCTCAGAACTGCTGTTTCAGCCAACAAGTCCTATGTTGGCATTGTCAACTCAGAAGCTTTTTTCTAAAATAAGACACCTGCAGGAAGACATATTTAAACTGTTGGCATTGTCAGCTCAGTAACTGAATTACTCACTAAACTAAAACCATAACAACACCAAAAATACTTCTGAGTTGAAAATGCCAACATAAAATTTGTTGACTGAAATAGCTATTCTGATGAGGTAAATTTGCATTGCAATTTATGTTATATATATATATATATATATATATATATATATATATATATGTCTTACCAGTTTGTGATTGAAAGCAATAATTCCGAAGAAGATATAAATCCAGGGAGAACTCAATGTAGACTTGAAAGCATTATAATGATAATAAGAAGACAGAGACTTTAATTATCCTTTTCAATTACAAATTTCGTGAACACCGAGATTTTCAACTCTTCGGATTGAAATCTCATTCGTAAATCTACCAGCCTTCCCTGGCGATCCGCTTATGTGAAACCTTGGTAGGTTTGTCTAGCTTTCAAGGTTTAACTAGGTCTGCTCTACTCATTGTATTGAGCCCTTTATTTAGTTGTTTTGGGTACTCGCATCGGGGTTTTTTTCTTTGGGCCTTGGACTTGCATGCTGGACGATTATTTTCGGCTAACGTACATGTTCTTGGTTCTTTCTTTTTTTTATACCTTTTTTCCCTTTGGTATTGGCTTGTTTATTTGCAAATCAAGACACCGAAGGTTTTTCCGAGCGAGTATAGCTTCTTATACTTATAAGATTTATATTAATAATATCTATCTATCTATCTATCTATATATATATATATATATATATATATATATATATAGTACAATTAAATATATATATATATATGTGTGTGTGTTTAACTGTACTCTTTTCCGAGTACACACGTGTGTTCGTGTATTTGATCAATCATTGTTACGGAAACCTGCTGACACATTTTCTGTGAGCGAGCGTGAGAGACAGACAGACAGACAAAATAATCTAGCGTGACCATGATTTCAAGAAGTCCAGTACGCTCAAAATATCGGTCACGTGACTTGTGTCTTCATTCCACAAGCCTGAAGTGCGAGAAAAGAAACTGTTAGCATAGAACTTATCCAACCCAACTGTAAATTGATGGGACCTTGCCGCCAATCTAGTACTGCTCTTAAATTCATAAAGCCTAGTCACCAGAATGAAGAGCTCATTCAAACACTTACCATGAAAGTATTTATAGAAAAGGTACAGGGAAGCAAATTGACGGAAGCCGATCTGCCAAATCAAAACCAATAATATTGCTGATTCCTCTTTAGATTTTATCAAGAATCTCAAAATATATAGCAGAAGCGCCAAACCAAATGTGGCAGCAATATTCAAAGCAAGGATGAATCGTAGACTTATAAATATGGAAGATAGATTCCTCTTTAGATTTTATCAAGAATCTCTAAAGATATAGCAGAAGCACCAGACCAAATGTGGCAGCAATATTCTAAGCTTGGTAGACTTATAGATATGTAAGATAGATTCTGGAGGAAAAAATATTTCGCACGAAACGGTGAACCTACTTTCTTGGCAGCTGACCTGGCAATTAATACAATATAGATTCATTCGTTATCTAAGGTTTATCAACCTTTGCAGGTTATTTAAACACAGAAGTATTTTTAGATTTTAAGAAGATTTTTTTTTTCAACAATAATAGTTTAGTGATACAGGTTTTACTAATTAACCCATAGCTCGGGAGAGAAGAGTTGAAGTCGTACTTTTCGAAAACGGCTTTTTTTTTGCGCGTAAGCAAATATACGTAATGCAACGGAGATTTGAACTCGGATCTCCGATTAACAATTCCGAGTTATTATCCATTACACCACCCGCACATCGAAGCTTACATTCCCAAGTGGTCACCCATCTAACTACTGACCAAGCTCGAAATGGCTTAACTTCGGGGATCCAACAGGAACCCGTGTTTCAACCAAATGGTGCTGTAAGCAGTAGAAAGAGATAAAATAATATGAGACAGAAAAAAAGGTGAGCGAGGGAAAGTGATAGAAAGAGGAAGAGAGAGAAGAAGGGGAATGAGCGAGAGAGAGAGACAGAGACTTAAATATACGTTTTGTATTGAAGAACGTAGGTTTGCACAATATTACATGATTATTGTACATTTTATAAGTTAAGTAAGAATTGGAACTTCAAACGACTCAGCAGGCAAATATATTTGTACACGCCTTGGCATTTTGAGTCTGGGAGCGGTCCATTTGGTGGACATGAAAGTCAAAACACTCCCAGACAGGCGCCAGTGTTTGACATGCAACAGTCCCTTACGGGTTCTTTTTTCCCCCTTTTCAAACCGAGAGCAAAATGAAGCAATCTGGTTTTTCTTTGACCCGAGAAACTTTTTTCTTTCTTCTTTTCTCTCTTTTCCCTGAAACCTGTCTGATGTTACGCCATATTGGCATGGTGGTTTTCATATCCCGTACATCTGTAGTAATAATTTACCTTGCAACTCATTCGAAATGTGCATCCCAATGCTGATTTTGAAATCAAAGACCGCTAGAATATACACTTTTTTATTTCAGCAAATAGGGTGCCTATTCCAAGAGTTTATATTTTGAAGCGGATACAAAATAGTGAGAGTAGTAGAATTTTGAGAGGAGAGTAAGACGAAAGGCATTGCGACCACAACTAATTTTCTCCATGTTTGTTCTCATGTTATTAGAGATTAAGAACCCCAAAGCACGAATATACATATAAAATTCTGTAACTTCTGTTAATCAATATGTTTTTCACACCCTCTAAAATAGCCATACATTGACCAACCAAAACCAAATTTTGGGGAGAAGTGCAAACAGGTAAGGGGCTACAAAGTATAGTTGGTTTTAATAAGGTGCGTAGCTTAGTACAATACATTTTCTTTAATTCTCTTGGAGAAATTAAAAGTTGTATTATTTAACATCCAAAATACTCCCACTATTTTAAAAACAATTTAATGATTAAAATAACAAATAGTTATTTAATAAAAATGCAATATTGTTTTTTGCACATCTTTTCTTTAACTTTTTTTTATATATGAGAATTCAGTTTCCAGTTTGCCTTGCGTTTGCGAGAACTATAAACAAATCACGAGGCTAGACTCTGCAAAATGCTGGAATTTGGCTACAGAAAGAAATATTTACGCAGGACTAGTTGTATGTTGCATTCTCAAGTGTATGAAATCTTAAGAATTTATTTTTCTCTGTTAAAAAGGAAAAAAATAAATTTCTTTAAAAATATTGTTTACTATGAAGTTCGATAAAATAAAATTAAAGAAATTATCAAACCGCGAAATAGGGTTTTAGTCAAAGTATTTCTCGAAACAAATCAACTTATCCAAATTTCATCGATTGGTTTGCGAAATTGAACGATACGGAAAGTTTGTAAATGTTAGCAATAACTTCAACAATACTAAATACTGTGAGGTTTTTAAAATTCTAATGTCATTCTACTATTAAAAAAGGAAGAAAACAACACATTATCAAATTAAATAAGGGGTACGGCTTTCTATTTAAATTCATTGTAAATTGGTCCCCCTCCACGTAAGCTGAAACAAAAGATGGTCATTTCACTCGGTGTTAAAATCCATCTAATCGCCGCCGGTTTATAAGTAAATTAGGACAGACTCGTTCTTATAGCCTTGGGTGGCAATCGGATGCAAGTGTAAAGTTACATGCTTCTCCATTAAGCCTGTCTATAGGTTAGAACCCTTGAGCACCCATCTTCCTTTGTGTTCTCTATGAATTGCTCACAATGTACATTCTCTCATCTACCTATCTATCTATCTATCTATCTATCTAAATCAGTCTTTTTATATCTAAGTGTGATCATATCTATCTATCTATATCAGCCTGTTCATATCTATCTATTTCAGTCTGTTCATATCTCTCTATCTATCACACTCTCATCATATCTATATTTGATTGTATCTATCTATCTATCTATCTATCTATCATATCTCTCAATCACATTCTATTCTTATCTATCTATCAATCTCAGCCTGCTCCTATCTATCTACCTATCTATCTCAGTCTGTTTATATCTCTCTCAGTCACACTCTATTCCTATCTATCTATCTATCTATCTCAGTCTTTTTATATATATCTCAATCTCACTCTATTCATATCTATCTATCTATGTCTGCTCGTATCTCTCTCAGTCACACTCTATTCCTATATATATATATATATATATATATATATATATATATATATATATATATATATATCTGTCTATCTATCTCAGCTTCTATCTATCTATCTATCTATCGCTCTTTAAAACATCTTAGCAATCGAAACACGCGTCTGAAGTATTTGTGATTTACTCACGTTCTTCCCTTGCGATTTTTAAAACGTCATCAATACAATTATAAGCCCCGAAATGGGAGGCCAAAGTTCAGCTTCTCTTCATAAAGAACGCATCGTATAATTACCTATGAAGCGTTCATCTAGACGTTTCTAGAAGAAAAGTTACTTGAAATAATTGTACATGATCAGTGTTTGGCGAATCAATCTCTTGCACAGGCTGACGACAATGTATACATCAATTTATTGAGATGTGACGAATAGCATCTAAGTTTGAAAATAAAAGATGTCCAGGTTTATTAGTGCGGCCATTTACGATATTACTTTTAGCGTCGTTATAATTTGTCTTGGGAAATGATGAATATAGAGAGGAACAGAAGGACACATAAAAAGGAATAAATTAGATTCATTTGCACTGCATCCGAAACCATATTTATAGTCGAACTTTGGTAACGACATTATGTATATATATTTATATGTGTGTGTGTGTGTGTGTGCAGATATATATATATATATATATATATATATATATATATATATATATATATATATATATATATATATATATATATATATATATATATATATATATAGAGAGAGAGAGAGAGAGAGCCAGAGAGAGCCAGGAGGCAAGGTAGAAAGTGCTCATTCTTCGATACCTTGCGAGATCTCCTTTACTCTTTTCCTGGGACTGATAAAATCATCTCGTAGGCGATTTTAATGCCAGGGTTAGAAGTGTCTGGGTAACTTTGAGTTGTTCAGGAAGGAGGGAACAGAAAAATTGAATAAGAACGGATACCTGGTTCTTCAACTTTGTACATATGCAGTGGTGGAAATAAATATAAGACACCCGATGAAATTGTTAATAATTTTCTTATTACTGCACAAATTCCTCTGAAAATCTGTGTGTGGTACCCAGATCTGATGGGTATTAGTATACATATTCGATTTTATAACAACGTTCCACAAAAAAAGAACGTTATTAACAAAACTTGAATAAGAATAAGTGCATGCGCAGATTAAAAAAAAACTCTTGTCATGATTTTAAGCCTCGTGAGTCCTATTTAAGCATTTCATAATTGAATACAATCACTGCAAAATGCCTAGGAACCCCCTCCTTAATGTACAATAAAAAGAGGAAATATCTGCCCATAAACTGGAAGGAAAATCTATAAGTTTCATTGCAAGAGAATTGTCATGGTCCCGAACAGTTGTAAGAAATTATCTAAAGGACCTTGAATCATATGACACCAGAAAATATCCATGTCGTCCACCTAAAATTACAAATGCAGCCAGACGTCGACTTTTTCGAGAAGCTTCTAAAGGACAATCAAGCTCAAGAGATCTGCAAAAATCTCATAATTTACCCATTACTCCAAGAAGAGTTTGTCAACTTCTCCATGAATCACCAAATCTCGTGTATCGAAACAGGAGGACAGCCCCTGCTTTAACTGCTAAACACAAAAAGATGTGCGTAAATTGGGTAAAGAAAAAAGTAAACTGGACAAAGGAGAAATGAGAAAGCGTGGAAATTTGGATGGGACAAACGGCTACCAGTGTGATTGCCATGATTTAAGAAAGGAGACGCAGCTGCTTTCAAAAAGACCATTTAAAGGAGGATCTGTTATGGTTTAGTAGTGATGGAAGGGAAACAAAACTCTGCTCGATATATCAATGTGCTAGACAAAAGTCTTGTCCAATTTATGAATCGTCTAGACACCAATAATGTCATTTTACAACAGGACAACGCAGCCATACACACTTCTAAGCTCACGAAAGACTGGTTTAAAACAAAAAATATTGAAGTTTTGGACTGGCCCACTAAGTCCTTAGATTTAAACTCAATAGAAAATTCATGGGGAATTTTGTCAAGAGTATACAAAAATAAATGTCAATTTGAAGATAGAGAAACTTTAAAATCTTGCATTAAACAGTATTGGAATGAAATTCAATCTGAAACTCTCAGAAAACTTATTGATTTAATGCAAAACAGGTGTGTAGAAGGTATTACAATTGAAAGGGAATAAATGTAAATATTGAATTTTGTATAATTTTGCTGTTAAATACAAATTTTCAAAACTGTCTTTTGCTTATTTCCACGTATTTCTCTTAATAACTTTCTTAATATCTTTTTTGGTGGAAAGTTGTTGTAAAATCGAATATGTATACTAATACCCATCAGATCTGGGTACCACACACAAATTTTCAGAGGAATTTGTGGAGTAATAAGAAAATTATTAACAATTTCATCGGGTGTCTTATATTTATTTCCACCACTGCAGTTTCAGTTTCATGTTGAGATTTCACAACTCTAAATGTGTCGATATAACGACCTGGGGGGTGGGGGCACCCAAGGAATTGCTTTATCGTTCCCCCCTCTCCTAAAGTAGCTACTTTTTTTTATGTCATGTTCTTTCAGGATATAAGCGACTATGACTCTCCACTGATTCCTTTTCTTTATTATCTGTGAAATGCTATTGCCATCATATATATATATATATATATATATATATATATATATATATATATATATATATATATATATATATATATATATATGTAAGCAATTATATGGATATAGATCCGACAGTATGAAGAAAAATATACGGAAAAAACAAATATGCAATTATGCTGTTTTAATGTTAATATAATGTCAACGTCGGACGTTTCGGTCTAATAAACCATCTTCAGGACATATTCATAAAATATATTGGGTTGATGCAAAAATAATGACGTAAGAATGTCGTTTTTTGACGTATTTTGAACGTCAAAAAACGACATTATTGCGTCATTATTTTTGCACCAACGTAATAATTAACATTATCAATCCAACATGACAAAGACGATGGACATAAGAACAAGACACATCCAAACATTCATTTACGCCTGGTTTCCCGGGCACTGCTATGAAAATAGATTTTCTGAGATCTTTCGTTGTATCACCACTGTTGTACATTTCATTTATTATTTCTGTAATCTTGTCTATGCCGAAATCATCTACCGCTGTCAGCATCTCTATTACAATCCGTCTGGCCCTATCGCTTTGTTTCTTTTCATTTTGTCCAGTAAAGCTTCTATTTTGAATATTTCCGGTCCGTCGGTATATCTGTGTATTGCCGGTTGTTCTCTTTCGTCATCGAAGATTTATCCGGTATTTTAGTTCCATTACTGAAGTATTATTTCTTTCTCTAATATCAGCGTCCAATGAAGACGTGTCTGAAAGTGTTCAATTTAATCACAGTCGACGTTCTATTATGTTGTCAATGTAAAAATCATTTTCTGCTAAAATCATTTTCTGCTTTACTGCCAATGAATTCAATTTGACATAAATTTTTTCTTCAGAGAGACCAGGGAAAACTTTTTCAATTCTCATTAATAATACTGTCTTCTAAGAGAAACTGCTTCTAAAATTTTTGAGTACCTCAAACCGTATTAGCAGAAATGATGCACCCACTTATTACGTGTTTTGGTTGAAAGATCTAAATAAAAGTCTCATTATTTAAGCACAGGTATTAAGTGCTGTATAAAACTCTTAAATCTGCCATCATAATTATATGATATTTTTGTGATTTCAACGAACACTCGTTGCTACATTTGTCATATCAACGAATACTCGTTATCACTTTCGTAATGCTCATTGTAGTAGAGACTTTGTAATCGCAGATGCAACTATAGATGCAACTATAGTAAAACTATAGTAATACTCTTGAACAATACTGACGCCTTCGAATAACACTCGCACTAATAGTACTTGCTCGATAATACTCGCTCGAATAGTAACCACTGAATAGTGATCAGTGTAAAGGAATAGTTTGGAGAATAGTATAGAGATATAGGATAGTTTAGAAAGAGTGATCCGTGGAGTAATAGAGGATAGAATAGAAATGATGATTCATTAGACGCCACGCTAATTCCCATATATACATTTCATTTGCCATCACGTGATCTACTTATTCAAAATGGGATCGCTGGTGTTTGCTCTCTGGTGATCTACGTTCAAACTACAGTGTCGACAGCGACACTTTATTCCTATATAACAGATATAATATTCCACCTGTTTTTTCATTCATATTGTGCACAAAATTCTTCATTAATATTTTACATTAAATCTTTTGACTTGCCTTAATATGAAAAATATGAATTATTTGGACTAATATCCTCATCTTTGCCTTCTTTTATTCGATTTATCTTGAATAGTAATCTTTAAGTACATTCTAAGGATTTTTCACCTTCTAAGATATAGTAAAAATACATAGATCAAAAATGGTAATGGTAATAATAGTCGTTTCCTTATAAGGAAACATTTTGCATTCATAGGCAGAGCGCCCAGTGCTACTCGGGTAATGCAGTTTTCAATTCCCTAGAGAGATGCTATCCATTTTTGTTGTTGCTACTCTTGATTTTCCCCAAGTTATGTACTTTCTGATATTTTGTAAAGTTCTTTGTAATTTTTATCGCTAGTTCACGAAATTCGAAGAAGGATGGTCCCCGCTAAAACCTACAGTCTTCCTTCACTCAAAGCAATTTTAAACTATTGATCCGAGGAAGTGTTTTCATACAGATAACAGTTTAGATATTTCCATGACTCCATTTTTTAAAGAATATGACTTGAGTTCTTTTTTCTTTTCTTTTTTAATAAGATACCGTATTTGACGGCATATAAGAGGCACGGGTGTATAAGACTCACCCCAATTTCAACATGGCAAATCAAGAAAAAAATAGTAATTAGTAAAATTAGAAAACTTATTAGTAAATGGGCTATATTTATGAGATATTATTTTGGTTAAACAAACCATGATTACAATTAAACCAAAAATAATAGGAAAAAAAGAACGCAGACCTATAAAAACTTTATTATATCCTTTCTATGAACTGTACAACCTGCATTTTGCAAATGTCTTAGTGCAATAATTAGGATATAAGAAATCTGATTGTATTTATATCAATGCAACCAAAAGTTATCACAAGAAAAATATTAATGAAACAAATATATTTTACAAATATATAATTTGAATTTATTGCGTATAATTTTACTGAAACAAAGTACTAATATTAAACGTGATGAGATTAATATAATGAATATTATTAATGATAACACTTTTAATCTGCATAATGGCCTTTTAAATAATGAAAATAGGTATATAAAAGTTATTCTAAAGTTTAAACTAATAGGAGTTGCCAGGTAGCTAATTTGGGCCGACTATTACGAATTTTAAGCCTGAATATGCCATGTAAGAAGCAGGGGAATTTTGAAAGATATTTTTAGTAAGAAAAAGTATGTCTTATGTGCCGTCAAATACGGTAATTAAAATGTTCTTCTCAAACAATATCGGCAGAGAGAAACGCTCACTTTACCCAGCTGTAGTGATGTTTACATATCATTCACGACAGGGTTAACGGTAGACATACTGTGTGGTTGATTTGTTTGTTATTGTTTATCAACCATTTGCGGCTTATTTAAACTGAAACACATTCTGAATCGTAAACACATTTCTGCTTTTTCGGTTCAATGTTGCATTAACATTTCCTGGAAGATAAAAAAAGAAGGTTAAAGATTAAATATAAAAAAGAGATATCTAATCCACTAAATCCATAAATCCGTACAGATTTCAAATGGATGACATTTCTTTTGTGGTGCCTTAATAAACATGTTATCAACAGCAGCCCTTGGTTTATAAAAACAGACAAACTCCTAAGTAACTCTCTTTTCCAGTTTTCCCCCTTTCGAAGTGTGTGACATAAACTATTCACACTGAAGCAAAAAGGGCTGTGAACGCTTCACACACAAACACACCGACAAAAGCAAGTCACACTCAAACACATTCATTAACAATCCGTTATGCATTCAATTTATTTCTACGAAAAGAAACTCTTAAACTTTCTTTTGTCATTTTTGTAAAATAAAATTTATTTCGCATTGCAAATCAATAAGTCTCTGTTATTTTGTATATGTACGTTTTTATTGCCATTATTTCATGTAAAATATTCTCGTAGGGACCCTTATATCTTAATTGTAGAAGTAACCAACACACAAAATGATCAAAATGAATATATATTGTAAGACTTTTCCATCACTGAATATGAAATGTATTGTCTTATATAGCTTGCCAACAATCGACATAACAAGGTCCTATATTAACGACGAGTTTTCTTTCTTTTAGATTCATCTATTCATTCTGAAACAGATCTCAAATTTTTTACACTATTTACATTGTTTGGATTGTTGTCCTCATCATTACCGCCATATTCACCTTCAACATCTGTCTCTATTTCTCAGATGAGGTATTTAACTATTTACACTATTTACATTGTTTGGACTGTTGTCCTCATCTATATTGCCATATTCACCATCAACATCTGTCTCTATTTCTCAGATGAGGTATTGTAACTATTTACACTATTTATATTGTTTGGACTGTTGTCCTCATCTTTATTGCCATATTTACCTTCAAAATCTGTCTCTATTTCTGAGATGAGGTATTGTAACTATTTACACTATTTACATTGTTTGGACTGTTGTCCTCATCTTTATTGCCATATTCACCTTCAACATCTGTCTCTATTTCTCAGATGAGGTATTGTAACTATTTACACTATTTACATTGTTTGGACTGTTGTCCTCATCTATATTGCCATATTCACCATCAACATCTGTCTCTATTTCTCAGATGAGGTATTGTAACTATTTACACTATTTATATTGTTTGGACTGTTGTCCTCATCTTTATTGCCATATTTACCTTCAAAATCTGTCTCTATTTCTGAGATGAGGTATTGTAACTATTTACACTATTTACATTGTTTGGACTGTTGTCCTCATCTATATTGCCATATTCGCCTTCAACATCTGTCTCTATTTCTCAGATGAGGTATTGTAACTATTTACACTATTTACATTGTTTGGACTGTTGTCCTCATCTTTATTGCCATACTCACCTTCAACATATGTCTCTATTTCTGAGATGAGGTATTGTAAGTATTTACACTATTTACATTGTTTGGACTGTTGTCCTCATCTTTATTGCCATATTCACCTTCAACATCTGTCTCTATATCTCAGATGAGGTATTGTAACTATTTACACTATTTACATAGTTTGGATTGTTATCCTCATCTTTATTGCCATATTTACCTTCAACATCTGTCTCTATTTCTCAGATGAGGTATTGTAACTATTTACACTATTTACATTGTTTGAACTGTTGTCCTCATCTATATTGCCATATTCGCCTTCAACATCAGTCTCTATTTTTCAGATGAGCTATTGTAACTATTTACACTTTTTATATTGTTTGGACTGTTGTCCTCATCTTTATTGCCATATTCACCTTCAACATATGTCTCTATTTCTCGGAAGATGTATTGTAACTATTTACACTATTTACATTGTTTGGACTGTTGTCCTCATCTTTATTGCCATATTCACAATCAACATCTGTCTCTATTTCTCAGATGAGGTATTGTAACTATTTACACTATTGACATTGTTCGGACTTTAGTCCTGTTGTATGAATCCTCTTCTTCTCCCCCAGCTATGGGCTAATAGCAGACTGGGTTCTATATCACTGGATGGCAATTGGTCTCCCGCAGTAAGAAATGCCAACCTACTGCCAGGAAAATATCTGCCTCATCAGTCATATATTGAAAGATACATGATCGTCTAAGCCTGTATCCCGCCTGACACATAACTGTCTGATTCACTGGTAAGTAAGATCTTTTGAACGTCTAATAGATCGACCGAAATAAATAGAATTCTTTCTTTTCCTATTTTATTTTTATATTTTCATTTTCATTTTTTTGGAATCCGTCTTTTTGTCAACTTTTCTCCTCGGTTCTAAACTCGGGACGCCGAAAGGAATTAGCCGTAATAAATATCACACCGTCTGGAATCCAAAATTCGGCTGACTGATTTTCTTCCTTGATAATAAATCTATTATGACATTGAACGTTTACGGCTACACACAGGGCTGCAGCTACGCATTCACACAGATACTCATATGTATAAACGAAACACCCGTCCACACTAAAATATAACAACATACATACATAGATAAACGCATATACAAACACAACAAAATATATGCAGAAAGAAATATATTTCTATGTTCATTTAGTTATAAATATATACTTAGATATGTATAAAGGTCAAAGACAATAGGAAAACTTTATTATTAGCCGACGCGTTTCGTCAGCTAATAATACTTTTTCGTCAGCTAATAATACAATTTTCCTCTTTTCTTTTACTTTTATACATGTTGTCTTTTTCTACAGGTTAAGTCTGAGAAATTTGTCATACTTATATATAGGATGGGAGATGAGTAATGAAAAGTTCACAGGCCGACCAGATACCTAAAATGCCAAATAACCTTGGGATAACAACTTGTAAACGCCACTCCAACAACATGAATACAGACAACATAAACGCCTAAAGCCACATCTGTTGAAATAGGAATTCCCGTAGGATCAACAAAGTTAAGCAAGGTCGAGGATGATGACTACCTAGATGGGTGGCCGCTACCATGTGCAGTAAGCATGGCTGTGCGGATTGCTTAATTGATAACGACGCATTATATTTCACTTACACACAAATATCCGTTGGAAGGCATGAATTCACTTCTTTTCTCTCACTCTCTCTCTCTCTCTTTCTCTTTCTCTCTCTATCAGGAAATCATTATCTCTCATAAGTTTTTACATTTTATAAATAGTTTCTGGCTTTAAATAACCTAGAAATGTTATATATATATATATATATATATATATATATATATATATATATTGTGTGTGTATTTAGGCAGCATCTTTTCATTCATACACGTTTCATTAAATAATATAGACACAAATATTCTCCACAATATCTCCACAACTATTCTTAAATGTCTATAATTGGTAACAGAAGCCATTGGTTTATACCAACGGCTTCCCATACTTAATACTTCTCGAATTCACTCTCGCGTGGTCATGTGTGAGGTCATGAGCAACGATAAACACGCGCATATAAAACGCTTCTGTTACCAATTAACAGAAGCCATTGGTTTATACCAACGGCTTTCCATACTTCTTCAATTCACTCTCGTGTGGTCATGTGTGACGTCATGAGATGCGGTGCGATTTTCGCTTCTAGCGTCTTATATGCGCGTGTTTATCGTTGCTTAGAAATCTTCTATGTAAACATTGACAGACTGTCATCACTGTCATGTCTGTATATTGTTTAATATGTTGTAATTGACATCTTTGATAATGTCTTAAGCCGAAAACTTAGATTGTATTAAAAAAATATATGGATCACTATTGTGAATTTCTTTCTTCGTTCAACGATAATGTTATTAAACTTATCAGATGTTACGAAAAAAATTTACATAAAATAAATAGACAATACTTGTCTATATTATTTAATGAAAACGTGTATGAATATATATATATATATATATATATATATATATATATATATATATATATATATATAAGTATTGTCATATATATATATATATATATATATATATATATATATATATTTATATATATATATATATATAATAAGTATTGTCATATATATATATATATATATATATATATATATATATTTATATATATATATATATATATACTTATATATATTTATATATATATATATATATAATAAGTATTGTCATATATATATATATATATATATATATATATATATATATAATGATAATAAAGTAAAGACAATACTTAAAAATCTATTTCGGTTATAATTTATTTCATGAATATATTAAAATATTCATCTCTTCAGACGGAATTTTTTGTCCAGATAAAAAGAAAAGGGAGAGGAGAAAAGAAAGAAAAAGGAAAACAAAAAAGGTTTATATTAAAAGAGGAAGAAAGAAAAGTAAAAATTTCAAAATAAGATTTATTTTTTTTTAAATATGGAGAAGAGAGAAAGAGATTTAGTATAACAGAAGATCTGCCAAGAATGTTGAAACGTTGCAAGAACCTGGACGTAAATTTACTTTGCATGATCTCGCGATTAAAGCACTTTCTATACATTTTCGTCTTAGTGAATTATTTTCTTTTTTAATTATAATTACATTTTTAAATCGAAATTGTGGCCAATCTCATTAAGCATTTAAGTTGTTGTTTCGTAGAAGAGCACTTTCGTTTTCTGTTGCAGAATAGAACTCAACTTACTTCCTTTTCTTACATACTGTTGTAACAATGAACTACTCCACCATATCAATATGGCAATTAATCACTTTTGATTAGGATTTGAGGAATAGTTGATTTACACAACTTTTCTCTGTTGCATATATAAGTATTTATAAAGCTATAATAAATCGATTCTTGTTTGTTTCCCCTGCCCTTCTGTTCTTTCCATACCCTCTTTAACCACGGCCTTCCTAATTCAACGTTACATGTTCAAATAAACTTTTAATTAAATTTCTTGAGGTTTCTTCTATGTATACCTTATGGCAATTATTACAGGTAACAGAGTAAATTCCTCCTTCAAATTTTAACTTATTTTGTTTTGAGTTTAGAGAAATTCTTTTCATTTTATGAGCTTTTTGTTTCACCCTGAATATGAAATCATTAGGTATTAGGAGAACTTCAAAGAGTTTCAAAATATTTCTCCTCTCCATATCGTGGGTAACAAATTTTGATTGCGCTTAAAAAGAATCCGATGATTATTCTGTATTTTACTTGGTTGATATGGTTAGAATATAAATATAAATTTAGAAATCGTATTCCTTAGCTGATCTCAGATGGACACTAAGTTTTAGGCTACTATTAAAAAGTTTAAGAAAAGTAATTTGACCTTGCTAACCAGCCGCTTCTTGCAGCTACATTGTATAACACGTCGGTCTATATAATGATTCCGTGTAGGATAAGCGTTCGATTCCTGTCGGAGGACGCATATTTTCTACGGACTTTCAGACCGGTTAATATTGTTTATTATAAACAGAGCATTTACTTAAATATTTGTATCTATAAAAATAACGCATAAAAAGTATATATATATATATATATTATGGAAATAAAAACGGCAAGATGAGCTTTACCATTCATTTTTTTCAATCATAAATGGTAAAGCTCGTCTTGCTGTTTTTATTTCCATAATAAAATTCTGCACACCTAAGAAAATTATATATATATATATATATATATATATATATATATAAGTTTTTAAAAAATAGGGAACAGTCGAAAGTAAAAGTCGATCAGGAAGTCACAACAGGAAGAGGGATCAACATTTCAACTTAGAGCTAAAGAGATCAATTAGAAAAGATCCAACTCAATCCATAAGATGTTTAGCACGTGAAAGACGAGTTTCACCGATGAGAGTCCAAAGAGTAATGGGAAAAACACTTGTAAAGGAAATCGTACGTGAAAAACCTGTGAGGGCATCTTGTTACTCCAGAACTGAAAATTAGAAGGTTAGAGATCATCTTGAATGTTGGAAAATGATCCTGGAAAAATACACACACACATATACATACACACACAAATATATATATATATATATACACACAAATATGCATATATATATATATATATATATATATATATATATATAAGTGTGTGTGTGTGTGTGAAAATTTATCAGAGTTAATCTGTAGAAAAGACAATATTTATAAATATAAATGACAATAGGAAAACTGTAGTGGTTGCTGGCGCGTTTCAAAGTCCACATTGGACGAAACGCATCAGCAATAACTACAGGTTTCCTATTGTCATTTATATATATATATATATATATATATATATATATATATATATATATATATATATATATATATATATATATAAAGGGTGTTCCAATAACTTGGACCGATTTTAAATGTAAATTAAGTTTTAAGCGGCTAATGATTTTTTATTTTCTTTCAGATTTAACAACTTAAGTCTTTGGCAATTTTAATAATAGAAAGATTAACAATCAAGCAACGTATTAAGGTTATCGAACCCTATTACAAAATGGACGTCCAAATAGAAATGCATTTCGCTCACTTACTGATTTTTGAGGTCAACATAATCGACCAACCGAGAGTGCAATTGTAAAAGATGTAACGTTGTTGTGAAGAGGTTCAATTCCTGCGCCCGATGACAAATAGAGGGGTCTGGATTTCCGGCCACATTCTCGTGCACTGCAGCAATGTTTTCAGCCGAAAGGCGTAAACGAGCCCGTAATGGTATTTTCACATCTGCCACCAACACAGTTTCTTTGAATTTACGAACAATTTTTTTCCAATTGCACTCTTGAAACTTTTTCTGATCAGCACAAATTCATGAAGAATTATATTGGACATGATTATCAAGATGACTCATGTTACATCTTCCAAACTATAACTCAATTTGGACCCATTTAAACACACACCGAAACCTATCAAACTCCGTCCGCGACATACTTGCGAAAAGCACGACCTTAATAGTCTCATCTACATGTAAAAGACGGCGAAAATAATAGAAGTATTTATAATAAAAATAGGGAAATGACACTCATTAATATCAGCTATGAACACGGTCATATCTTGCTGACCGTATTTGGAAAATAATTAAAAACATTCCCATCATTACAGATACACATATATGAAAAATCTACATATTCAGTTACTGATTAATTTTAGATTGTCCAGAATGGCTAATAGCCTAGCCGAAAGCGCCTGGATATATAAAACATTTGGACAGTTTTTACACAGTTAATTTTTTTTTACCGAAAAATGATATGCTATGGAAACGGAGCTAAAATACTCGGAGGAAGCTGCTTGGTATAGACTGACTTTGATCTCTCTCTCTCTCTCTCTCACGCATATACGCTAAGTTATAAAGTTCTCACTCATATTCTTTGTTTATAGCTTGGAAGGAAAGTGTGGTGGTTTCCATCAGTGACTACGGTTTGTGCAACGGTTTTGACCAAAGCAGAAATTTCTCCTGGTTTCGACAAATATGATATTCCTCAGATCTCATCCGTTGCGTTGCATTCTTTTATAAAAAAAAATCAAATTCCACATAAAAGGAACAAGATTTCAAGACGCCGTGGAAATTCGAAAGAATGTGACGAAGCAGCTGCTCTCTATTTCCCATTAAAGGGAGTTTCAAGAATTCTTCCATAAAGAGAAACGACTCTGCATAAAGAGTGTGTAGCTTCGAAAGGGAAATATTTCGAAGGGGATTGACCCTTTGCCTGTCCTGCGCATCATATGTAATGAACAGGACAGGTGATTTCCACGTCTATGTATCATATGTGGTGAACACGAGACATGATTTTAAAAGAATGGTAAAACTAAGGACGATTAAGAAAATGGTCTACTACTGAGTAGGACATCTGAGAAAAACATGATCTAATATTTTGGGCATCAGACCTGATGACAGCACGATTGACTGTTAAGGTAAGCTCTCAAATGAAAGATGTAAGTTTTCCACTTTATTGAAATGATTATAGCGTTTGCATGATATGTGATACAGAGAAGGTAGTGGAAATGATTTTTACATTTTGTGCATCAGATGTGATGCACAGGTTTTTATTATATGCGACTGCATGTCAGCAGATTCTGTTTGCCAAATAAACTAAGTTGCCTTTCAATGGTTATAAATCTGAAAACAAGTATGAAAGTTTGTATAGAAAGACACGAAAATGTCGTGGACAGGAAAAGACTTAAATGCTGAATTGATATTTGGTGTAGTTTTCTTTTTTATAACAGCAGTGCCGATACTTTTGGATCAGATCGCATAGATAGATAGATAGATAGATAGATAGATAGATAGATAGATAGATAGATATAAAAAAGTGTGATAGATAGATAGATAGATAGATAGATAGATAGATAGATATGAACAGACTGAAATAGATAGATAGATAGATAGATAGATAGATAGATAGATAGATAGATGGATAGATAGATAATGAACAGACTGACATAGATAGATAGATAGATAGATAGATAGATAGATAGATAGATAATAAACAGACTGACATAGATAGATAGATAGATAATAAACAGACTGACATAGATAGATAGATAGATAGATAGATAGATAGATAGATAGATATGAACAGACTGAGATATTAATTTGGTGCAAAAATAATGTCGGTTTTTGCCGTTAAAAATACGTCAAAAACCGACATTATTTTTGCACCAACCTAATAGATATGAACAGATAGATAGATAGATAGATAGATAGATAGATAGATAGATAATGAACAGACTGACATATTTTGGATTATGGAAATAATTCCTTTTTACTGCCAGTGAATTTTAGAGATAACAAAAATTCTTTTTTCCAGACCCAAGTCCTACTATTTAGCCCATAGCTGGTGATGAGGGATAAATGGATTCATAACGTAAAAAAAAAGCTCCACTGAAATTCGATTCCTCATTCCAAGCTACAATTTCTTACGCCACCCGCACATCCCATTTAAATAAATGTATGTAAATTTCGGATAGAACCAAATAAAAACGAGTTATCAAACCTGTTCTCTGATAGTGACATTTTCTTATTTAACTGGCTTTATTTTCTCGCTTATTGAAAACCTTACTTTTACCATATTTAGTTTTGAATGTATCGCCGCGAACGTTTAATTCAAAAGGATCAAATTTAATTGATTTGAAAATACCATTGACCCCTGAAAAGATTAATTAAACTACACGCAGCGAATATATCTGCTTCTCATTAGGGAATCCGGAGAAGTCTATCAGTGTTGATGCAGTGGCTCTGGTCTCAGGTCGATGACCAGTAGACTGGTTAATCATGGTTAAATTTATATTACTGGCTGGGCAAGACAAGAGCGGGAACAGCCGATATGGCTTGTCATAACAATTACCTCGCCACTATGATGAATGGTCACTCCTCGACCGGCCAATTTTATGCATAAAATCATGACAAATCACCAGTCCAAATCGCATAAGTCCATAGTGTTTGTGTATTTGGAGACAAACTGAGGGTTTACTCACAGGAGTTTCGATCGAATCGATTGTTACACAGACATTCGACTGAGATTGTTCTGCGTAAAGATATTTTAATATATATGCATTATTATATTAATGCTGACTTAACTATTAATGTCTGCATTTCACGTCTTATGAAAAGGTTTCAAGGTTCGGGATAATGTGACAGTAATCCTGCTTTAAGGAAAACGAGAAGAATGGACTAACTTTCAACTGCAAGAAGACAGAATGCATAATTATTAGCAACGACGTGCCCAAAGTGCGAGATACCAAAATCAAACAAATATCTAGGAAATGTTTTAACAGAGGACGGAAAGTATGAGACTGAAATCCGAAGGTGTATTGGGATAGCCAAAGTTGCCTTCTAGAAGCTAAGCAGAGTACTCAGAAATAGAAAAACTTAGCTAGAAACAAGGAAAAGTGTACTAAACTTTTACATGTTATCTGCCATCCTGTATGGACAATCTCCTCAAGGATAAAAAAGAGACTTGTAGCAACAGAAATGTGGTTTATATAAAAGAATGCCATGGACCGAACATGTGAGAACGAGGAAGTTCTAGAGAAAATGGAAACAAAAAGGAAATTTATACTTAACATCAGGAAGAGACAGTTGAAATTTCTAGGGCACATAACGAGGAAAGGGGTCTTGGAAAATTTAATACTTCCAGGACAGATTGAAGGCGAGTGGGACAGAGGAAAACAATGCATAACCTATTTAGTGAGCTTGGGTAAATGGATGGCAGAACAGGGTTTAGAAGAAATAAGAGAAAGATAAAATGAATTAAGATCTGCAAGGAAGAGGAAGCTGTGGCGACCAATGATCGTAATGAGGGGAACGACACAAAAATTCAAATTTCTGCTTGAATACGGCTTTCTCAGCAAAGGATGGAAGAATTGAAGAAATGTCTTCCTAGAATTAAACAATTTCTTTATATAAACAGGGCGTGACGGGTAAATGGTTACCATATTATATTTGTCACTTCGCGCATGCGCGTCGTTTCGTTTTAGATTTTGTCGACGCCATATTATAGTAGGATCAGATGAGTAGCGTCTGTGAGAAAAAGGACGCCATAATGAAATTCACTCCGCCAGAAATTTGCTCACGGCATACTGTACTACTTGACATTCGCGTCGGAAGCTCCAATACGAAAATTTCAGAGTGTTTGGGTGTCAACCTGAAGAGGGTACAGAGGATTCGGGAAGAGTTGGATGAGTCTAATGGTGATTATGAAGGTGTTTGGAGTGATCACTAGTGATGGTGATGTTATAATTTCTTTCATCTTCACACAGGGCCTTAGGCTCAACACGGAGGCCTATAACAAGTGACTTGAGGAGGAGGTAGTGCTGCCCTGGTTCAAGAATGTCACTATTTAAGTATTCTATGCCTGGAAACAGGACTCTGCACAATGTCACACAAACAGGAGAATCCAGTCATGGCTGTCAGACAATTTCTGTGACCCCATCATCCCTTACATCTGGCCACTTAACTCCCCAAACTACAACCCCCTTGATCAGTATGTGCGGGGTGTAGTCGAGCGAGAGACCAACTCCTTGTAACACCAGAGATGAACTGAAGGCAAGGATTATGGCAGCATTTACCAACTTAAAGAAGAAACCGTCCAGAAGAGTTGCAGGAAATACTAAAATTGTCTGGGGTCGTGACTAAAGCCAATGGCTATTATATTGAATAAATTAGTATTTCAAAATATTTTTGTGCAAATTTGGTCAGTTCTGTCGATGGATAAATTGTCGTCTAAATTAAGCAAAAATGAAAAAAAAACACTGACAACTAATTTTAATGAATTTGGCAAAATTCTATCAGAATTCCCAACTGATTTTACTACTAGATGAATGAAATGCGAGTCAAAAATGAATAATAATTACCAAGGTTTCATTTAAGAAATTCAGACAATTTAAGACTATTAATACTTTTAGAAAAGAAAGAGAAATAAGATGAAATTAGTACTTATCAAAAATGAATAATAATTGACAAGGCTTCGTCTATGAATTTGCATGATTCCAATTACGACTTGCTTCAGATGGAATTCTTAGAATAATATATTATAAATTATTGGTAAAAATTTCATTCGAAGGACGCCGAATACAGAGAAATATTCTAAAAAGAACACAACTAAAATTATAATTCGTAATATAATTGAACTAAAGCAAATTATTTTTGGTGCGTAGTGAAACAGAATATTTTTAAAAATATATAATCTTTTTAAAAACACGACCTTCGTACGGAATACCAGTAAAGTCACTTCGTCACAAGAAAACTCGGATGAAAGTTCCAATTTTTTCCACTTGTTACGAAATCCCGACATTTACTTGTATTTTCAGGCGGAAATTCCGATAAGAAACTTCCAAGTCTTTTCGAATTGGCCATTCCACTCAATTAGTTTCTCTCCTAAAATAAATGGTCGCAAGATGTTTACTCATACATAACGATGTTCAGGCACGCAATCCTTCTTCGAGGAACTTGCCAAGGTTGATTACTTCAAAAGTTGATTATGAAGTTTTCTTTAACTAGAAGAAAAAAAAATTCTTATTCAAGATCACGATTCTTATTATATAAAACCTCCTGGCTATTAAGAGTTTTTGAAAAGAACAAAAGATAAGACCAATAGGTAGACTGATTTGATTTTTACGGCTTATCAACCTTTTGAAGTTTATTTAAAGCAAGAAAATATTTTTAGATAATTTTTTTACAGATAATAATGATTTACTGTGTGAAGTTCTACTAATTAACCAATAGCTAGAGGAGATAGAAGAGGATAAATTCATTTCGTAATTAAATAAAACGAACCCAACTGGAATTAGAACCAGGCTCTCCCATTTCCAATCCGCAGGTCTTACTCATTCCACCACTCACACTTCGCAATTGACAGCTCTGGGTATTCACAAACGGACCCCTATCTAAGTACTGACCTGGCTCGACGTTGCTTAACTTAGGTGATCACACAAGAATCCATGTTTCAACGTGATACGGTCGTAATCCAAATTAAAGATATATACATATATATATATAATGGACCACTCCCTTCGGTTTCGACGTATGAGGATCTGACAGCGTAATTTATTCAGTAATGAACTTTTGTGCGATATTCTTAAGTGATTTACAAAGGAGGCCACATATGGAGCAAGTTTGAGGATTGTGAGATGAGATCACTGTTAGATTAGCTGATCTTGCTCTCGCTTCTTGAAGATGATTCAGAGAAGCAGATAGAAAACTGCTGAGTCCACTAAAACACGTGGATCTCCATTCTGCCTGCTCCAAGCCTAAGAGCTGAAGGGTGTTATGTGGTATATTGACATCTGACAAGTTGCTCTTCAGCTTGTCTTTGTATCTTAGCCTTCGACGTCCTACATTCCTGTATCCCTGATCTAACTGGCTGTACATTAGGATCTTGGGTATCCTGTCATCAGACATTCTCAAGACGTGACCAGTCCACCGTAACTGAGACTGTATGAGAAAAGTCTCGATTCCTCCAATATTACACTTGTTAAACAGATCAACGTTAGATGTCCTATCTTGAAGGTTAACTCCATAGATTGCACGCAGACAGCTTTTATGGAAAACATCCAGCTGGCGTATATGATACCTGCATGGAGTCCACGACTCTGGGCCATACAAAAGGATGGCAAGGACAACAGCTCTGTAAACCCGAATTTTCGTAACCAGTCGAATACCCCACTCATTCCGCAAGCGATGGCGAAGTTTGCCGAAAGCACTGGTAGCCTTAGCAATCCGATGCATGATTTCATCATCTAAAGTTCCATTGTAGTTGACTTTGCTACCAAGATAGGTGAAAGACTTTACATAGTTCAGGGGTTTGTCTTCTACTTTCAATGGTCTCTCTGGAAATTTGTAGACTGGTTGTTCTTGTTTCTCAGCACGCAATTGCTTCGGAGTAGGACAAGGTTGGTGCACAACTTCAGTTTTCTTTATGCTAAGTGTAAGACCAAATGCTTTACATGCAGCAGAGAAACGATTTATTAGATGTTGGGCCTCCTCAAAGGATGTCGCTACAAAAGCCGCATCATCAGCAAACAACAAATCACGAATAATATGCGTACGAAGGTGGGTCTTGGCTTTGAAGCACTGATGATTGAAGAGACCACTAGTTGTTCGAAACTGAAACTTGACGCCGCTCTCTGTGTCTGCGAATGCATATTTCAGCATCACCGAGAAGAAAAGGGCAAAAAGGACAGGGGCCATGACACACCCTTGCTTGGTGCCATTTGTGACATCAAAGGATTCTGACATCATATCATCAGACACGATATTAGCTTTCATTCCTTCATGAAAGGAGATGATGACCTTTAGCATGTTTTCTGGGATACCGAGTTTCCTCAAGACTCGCCAAAAAGCCTCTCAATTCACAGTGTCAAAGGCCTTTGTCAAGTCCACAAACACCATATATAACCCTTGGTTTTTCTCGCGAACCTTCTCTGCAACTTGACGAAGAGAAAATATCATATCAATGGTGCCACAACCCGACCGAAAACCACACAGCGATTCAGGATAGATGTCGCCAACAAGGTGTATAATGATTCTGTTTAGAATCAGTCTAGCTAGGATTTTGCCTGCAATTGAAAGGAATGATATCCTTCGATGATTATCACAGACATACCTGGAACCCTTGTTTTTGTAGAGGTGTTTGATAGAGGCGTCTTTATAATCCTGTGGGACACAGCCTGCCTTCGATATCTCCACGAAAAGGAGATGTAACTTTTCTAACAACTTTGGTCACCATGCTTATAGACTTCGGGTGGAATAGGATCCACCAGATTGAGGGTTAATGTCATTATATAATCTGATACACCTTTAGGTAAGGAAGGCAGTGAGCTAACAAGGTCTGACTTGATGACGAAGCCAACACCAGATTGCCGTGGCTCTTTCTCAGTCTTGCCAGCCTATAAAAATATGTATCCACCTTATTCTTCCCTAAGCTGAGAATTGCCGGCCAGATGCGTTGCACTAATGGCTGCTATGTCAATGTTATACTTCTTCAACTCGAGAGACACAAGAGGTGCTTTACGCTCTGGTGCAGAATCATTGTCCTGGAGAGTGCGAACATTCCAGGATCCAAAATGAAAATTCTTCTAATATTTCTTTTGATCTTTCTTGCTGTTTTGACTGCGTTATTGGAAAACAAGACAGCTGCAGTGGGCTGCCAAGTCTTTGTGTGAGCAAGCAATGTTTAGGGCTCCTTTTATCGCTCCCTCACCATAATAGGGAAAGCAGCGCAGATCCCAAATTGGAGATGCTTTGTCACTGATGGAGGACAGGGACATCACAATTGCTCATGGGTTTCATCGATCTGCCACTGTGTAGATCTCCAGCTAGAGCCTTCCAGTAATATCGTTTACCTGATCCTGTCGCCTTCACTCTCTCACCAGTGGACTTTGCAAGTGAACTGTTTGGATAAGAATGAACGAATCAGGGTAAACCACACAAGTGATTTGATTAAAGTGGTGAGGGATAATGCAAAACCATCCACACTTTTCGAAATTATTGATACACTCAGTCAGGGCAAATAAAGGCCACAGACAAAGCAGACAATAGACCTCAGGCTTTTCGTGTAAGAGTTTTCCATCTCCTAGACCAGTCGTGTTCTATAACGCTAAAGAGCTTGGTCAACCCTGGTAGGCACTGTTTGCCCATAGCTGGGACCCTAACAGGTGCTACCAGCCCAGGTCAGGTCGGACGTGGGAAGAATAACAATTAAAAGGTGGTTCTACGTTCATCAAATCCTCCAATCTCCCGATGAGACAATTGCAGCTGGACGTAGTTTATCGTCATACCTAGGACATTATAATATATATATATATATATATATATATATATATATATATATATATATATATATATATATATATATATAAGTATTTGGGGAAATGGTCCCTACAGAGTTATAAATTAAATGACAACAGGAAAGACAACATTCATGAAAGTATTAAGTCTCGAAAAATATCCAATTTCAGGCTTGGTCAGAACGAAGAAAAAGTGAATTGCGTGTGGTCGCATTTTTGTGTTCATTTAAAATAATGAGCTCATATATTTTCCTAATTTGGAAATATATGCGTAATGGAGCATTTGGGTAGGAATCCCTTTTTTTATACAAGTTTCATTATTAAAGACAAGATACTTCGATTAAGTTTTCAAATGATATTACGTTTAAAATTTTCTACTTGTTATTGACTGGAAATAATTATAGATCTGAATGGGGTATTGTGGCTATTTTATAGTGATGCTTGTTAACTTAAACGTTAAAAAATGTTAACAAACAACACTATAAAATAACCGCAATACCACATCCGGATCTACAATTATATCCACTCAACATAACGGTTACCGCCCACCCAATAACAGAATAATAAAATGGATCTAAACATAATGCACTAGTGACCAGCATATATAAACAGTCGAGCCAAGACACAATGCACATGCATATATGAAAAAGGTATATTCAGGTAGCAAGTATTCATCGAAACAAATTTGATTAACAAGAGCCTATAGCTTCCCAAAGGATGATGGGATGTCGACAAATGAATTCTAACTACATACCACATTGGTTCTTGATAATAAGTGAAAAAGTCGAAAGTCCTTGAACAAAACGCGATATGAGATTCAGTCAGTTTATCCACAACTTTGAGCATACTACTAAACACCTCATTTGAACATTGGATAAATATAATAAACTTTATCGATTCACAGCCTTCAGGCAGTTATTGCTAGCAAGTGTTATGCAACCAAATATTAAATGTTCTTTACTTTAAGACTATCTGTTCCTTTACTTTTGCTCACCAATAAATTGAATGAACTGATATAAATGGTGGTTTTGTCCTAAGCTGTTTAACGCATCTAAATACCAGGAAATAAAAGATGAAATCCTGAAATCTTGTCTCATAGTCATCTTTTGATCTTAAACCCCAAAATCTTCATTGAACAACAAAAACAAAGAAATCAGCCTTACCGTTCCGATACTTTTGGATGGACGGGGACTCTATATATATATATATATATATATAATGAAATGGACAAAGTCTGGCAATTATTTTAAGACATTTTTATGTTTATACATTCTTTTTATAGATACAAATATTTAAGTAAATGATGCTCTGTTTATAATAAACAGTATTAAACAACATTTACCGACCTGAATGTCCGAGAAATTGTCATAGAAAATATGCGTTCTCCGACAGGAATCGAACCTGTATCCTAAACGGAACCGTCATATAGCCTGAGGTGCTTTCACCGATTTCACTACAGAGGGGCGTTCGGTTAGCAAGGTCGATTTTACTGTCTTTATACTTCAATCTTCCATGATTCTCTCACGTACATTCATATCTGCTCAGGGCGTATCTAAATGTAAACAAATGACGTCACACATTATGAAATGGGCAAAGTCCGACAATTAATTTTTTTAAATATTTTTATAAAAAAGAATGTATAAACATAAAAATGTCTTAAAATGCCTGAGAGAATCATAACAATTTATCTGAAATTCAGGCCGGTAAATGTTGTTAATACTGTTTATTATAAACAGAGTATTTAAATATTTGTATCTATAAAAAAAGAATGTATAAACATAAAAATGTCTTTTATATATATATATATATATATATATATATATATATATATAAGTGGATGTAACAATCCTGACTGGAATTCGAACATGGTTTCTCGAGATCTCATTCCGTGTCATAATTCATTATCTTATCCGCACATCCAAGAAGGAAAGTGAAGAAGAGAAAAAAGCGTGGAAATTACTTAACAAATTCGTGACTAGAGGAAAGAACGGACAAAGTTGCATAGTAAGATTCAAAGACTACATCGAACAACAGAAAAGAGGAAGTTGTGAAGAGCCTTGATCGTTCACATAGTCAAAGGAAATGGTGCAAAAACAAAGATTGATGAGGTGATAAGCTTCCTACTCACCAAAGCTCGACGTAATAAATAAAGACTGTAAAGTCGACACTGTTACAGAAACCTGAATCAATCAAGATGGCGAAATTATTGTATTCAAGAAAGCGTAAAATTAATAAAAGTGCAGAAGGTTAGGTGAAGTTGATTGATAGCAGAAATTAACCTGATTGAATAATCTTTATTGTCTCGTCTTTTCCAAGTGTTGGTGCTTCATAGAGAATGGCCAACTTTCTGTCGTCAAGAACAGACTTATTGCAGGGAATTTTGATATGAATCATCAACATTATTCCACCATTTATAACTTATTAATCGCATCTTCTCTACTTTTACCACTGTTTCGACCGAGGAGATGTCGACATTTGTTCATTGTAAACGATGCCGAAATGAGTCATTGACATAATTCGACTTCATTAATCGACTCCTCGATTATTTTATCCCTAAGTTTCGATTGAGGAGTTTTTCGAACTTTTTCATTGTCAAAGATAACGCCATGATTCATGGACATCATTCAGAGAGTTCATTATTCGCGACTTTTCTGCATTTATGCTTATGCTTCGACTGGAGAGTTCTTCCACCATGTTCATTGTTAAAGATATCAAGATGAGGCATTGAGATTATTCGAGGAGTTTCTTATTCATGTTCTTTATGCTTTTATCCCCATCTTTCGACTAAGAGGATTTCGACATTGTTCTTTGATATCGAGACGAGCCATTCACGTAATTCGAGGAAGTCATAAATCTTTTCCTTCATGCCCTTATGACTACTTATCGACTGAGGAGCTTTTCGTCATTGATCTTTGTCACAAATATTGAGATAAGCCTTTGACATTGTTCGAAAAGTTAATAATTCGTGTCCTTTCTGCTTTTGCGGAGTTTTTTTAATCAATATATTTCTACTGACCTGTTCTTTCACCTAACACATCATACATTGTCTCTTTTATCAACCGGTTTCGACCGACCTGTTCTCTCACCTAACACCACATACATTGTCTCTTTTTTTTTTTTTTTTTTTTTTTTCTTCAACAGGTTTCGCCCGTCATATGTTTCGACTTAGCGGTCTGGAATACCAAAACTCGTTATTGGATATATTCTATTAGATAATGAAATATTTTTAGTCTTGCCTTTTTTTTTATCATCATTTTTCGACAGACATATTTTCGACTTATCTCATCGACTGCTTTAAGCGAAATTATGTATAGACATTTGATAAGAACGCTCTGTTATTATGCAATATGTATCCTTGTAGATGGCAGAGAATGCTGTTCAGTTGCGCCACATATATTTTTTTTAATTTTCGCAAGATGAAAATTGATAATATAAAATAACGAATTTATTACAATATATAACTGAATACAAGCTAAAGAACAACATTCATTATTCTCCCTAAATCATTTTTTCTCTCGCCTTTAGATCTACAAATCTTTTCATGGCACTTTCTATACCTCTCTTCTTTACAAGATCATTTCCTTTTGACAATATAGACAAATAATTTAATCTGTCTTCAGTCATGGAAGACCGCATGATCTTATAGGTCTAGTTTACAAAAGTTTCTCTCTCCTGTTTCCACAGGGTATAGCACGCATTATTCTCAGTGCAACCGAATGATTTCGGGTAACCGTTCAGTCATATTTCAGGACTGGCTCATATGCCATATATATATATTAATATAGTACATTAGTAAATATTTTATACAATTCAAATATCACTAAATTCTCATTAATCGTGGCAAATATACTTAACAGAAATCGACGTCTCATAATCGATAACGATCATTCATTTTTTTCTCTTATGGTTTTTGATCACGACACCATAACAAAAAGAATGACCAAATTCTGAAAAAACATTTACTCCGCTCAGGAAATTTAATATTTTTTAATTTTTTTTATTTCATTTTATTTATTATTTTCATTTTTTTTTCTTTTTTGTCCTTTTTGTTTGGAATATCCCAAACACGTGATGTGGCGCCCTCGGTCTCGATGGCTCCCTAGGCGACTGCCCGATTTGCCAGTACCTTGAGTGGGCCCTACTTATAGGATATACAAATGAAAAAAATAGGCGAATGAAACGCCGAGAAATGAGATTGTATGGATTGCAGAACACGGAGCGATAGCAAATGTTATGAGCATTGATTAAATTTACAAAGGATAGGAAAATGTGAAGAGCCATGATCGTCCTCACACATAAATGAAGAAGAACAGTTGGAAAATTCGTAGGCATTCCTGAGTATATATATATTAATAATCCTTGAGACAAATTTCTCATATCATTGTTTCATTTTCTCCACTTATTTGCTGACGATGGTGAATAGGAAAATCGTTGAAATAGGTTTAGTTTTATTATTTATTTTCTCTCTGAAGTAGCCTATTGGATAAAGTATTGGTTCGTGAAATTGATGAGATAGTAATTACGAGTTCAATCCCCGAGCCAGCTAATTAACTGAGTAATATTACATATCAACAAGACGATATATCGTTTACATCTCCATGAGCCACATAAATGTTTCTAGACTCAAACATAAACGTGTAGAGGACTGTGTGGGTTTGTGTGTTGTTGTATTAGGAACACGTGCGTTTTATTCCTGATAGAAGGTTCAACTACAAGAAAATGGCGGACTCAAGTTGAGTCCAACCGAAGATGTAAAGAAAACAAACAAGACAGATATATATATGTCAACAAATATATGTATTAAACAACAAATTTACAAGTGACAATGACACCAACATTTGTGTGTGTGTGTGTGGACGTAAAGTGTTTGTATTTTTGTGAATGTTCGTACGTACGTGTATGTGTGTTTCATGGCGTTTTCCCATAAGTGGGCGAAAACGCAGATCTCTACGAGAGATCACATTTTTAAATGTGTCCCCTGAAATGCAAAGTAGAAAAGAGAACGAGGCAAGAAGTCGCCCCGTATTTATAGTGTAGGGAGAGCGTCCCCTAGTGAACAATTAGGGAATTAAGGAGAAGCTAACTCCGACAAATGAACAATATTAACCTATCTCTAACCAAGTAAATGCTTTTAGATTCTAATATAAACAAACAATATTTTCCTATGCCCTGATCAAGTAAATACTTCTCGACTCAAATATAAGCAATTACTATTTATCTATCCTCGAACGAAATACATTCTATCAGACTCAAATATCAACAACCAATATTAACCTAACCTAGAATCCAATAAATATTTCTAGATTCAAATCTTAACAACTAATACTTATCGATCCATGAACCAAATACATGCTTCTAGACTCAAATACAACGGACCGATTTTTACTTATCCCGAACCAAGGAAAGCCTTCTAGGCTCAAATATAAGTGACTAATTTTTACCTATCCCCGAACCAAATAATTTCTTCTAACTCGAATACAAATGACTAATTATTACCTATCAACAGACCGAATAAATCTTTCTAGACTCAAATACAAACAAGAAGAAGGGATTAAAAATAAATTACAAGAAACAGAATGCATGGTCATCAATAAAAATATGAGCCCAAAATTCAATTTACAGTTCAGCGACACCAAATCAAGCAGGTACAGAAATTTAACCCAAGAACACTAACCATTAAAGTTCCACTACTAACCATGGTTATATCATACCCGATTCTGAAAATATCCAAAAAAAATATTAAATATAAATCTTTATTTGAAATATTTTACATGCAAGCACTTCAAACTTTGAGTTAACATTAATAGGAACTAAAAAACATTATTTAGGTAAGAAAATCAGGTACTAATTAAAAATAGGTAAATTTGCTGGGTACTATATACCCATGGTTAGTGTTATAGGATTAAATATCTAGGAAGTGTTCCAACAGAGAAAGAAAAGTGTAACACTGAGATTCGAAGACGTATTGCGATGGCCAAAGATGCCTTCCAAATGCTAAGCATAGTATTAAGACAACCGGAAAATTTCGTTGGAAACAAAGAAAAGGACTGAATTGTTACGTGATATCTGTCCACCTGTATGGCAGCGAGTTCTGGATAATCTCCTCAAAGATGATGAATAGACTCAAAGCAATAGAATTTGATTCTACAGAAAAATACTGAGAATACCATCGAACGACTACGAACTAACTGACAACAAGCAACTCCTTCTTCTATCTGGTGGATCATTCTAAAAGTAGTACTAACCAGAAAGAACACGATGAGATATATCTAGACATTCTGTTATACATTGCCTCAGTACCACATGGATCTGAGTCCCCACCCCCAAACTTCATCAGCTTCTCTAAAGTAAGCGTAGCGGTCTTCAAAAGAGAAAAGCAATTTGGAGGAGAATGATGTCATTGATCCAGAATACAGATATGCAAATGAGGGGAGAAGCCCATACTCCTCCAATCAAAAAGACTTCAACAACCTGATCGGAGATATTGGTTTCAAATTTCGTTCATTTGACGGCGAGACTCAAATAGTGGAATTTGTTTGATGAAAGTCGTAGTTCATAGAAAACGTCACCAGTGTTTTTCAAGCTCAACCCGACTGTCAAGATGGGGGTTGATTCTGACACAATGTGACTTGTTTGTTCGAGGCAATTAAAATCTGTCTCTTTTTCTGAGATGAGGTATTATGTACACTGTTTACATTATTCAGACTATTGTCTTCATCTTTGTCGCCATATTTATTACAACGTTTCGGCCCTTCAGTATCTGTCTATATTTCTGAGACGAGGTATTATGTACACTATTTACATTATTCGGACAATTGTCCTCATCTTTGACGCCATATTTATTACAACGTTTCGTCTGTACACACCGGCCTTCTTCTTCGTCGAACTGAACCTTTTATTTCGTTCACTGGGGTAGACTGTTCTAGTTCCACGTGCCATGTCTAATGGATGTCAGTTATCAGTCATCTGTTAATTCCCCTCCGAGTTCTCCACTGCCTTAACCAGGTATTGAACTCACACTCTTTTGGGTTCTGTCACTGGATCTACAAACACCTTTATCCTCTGTGTCATGTGCCTTGTGTATGAATTTCTGGGTATTATAAACCTAATTTCAGCAACCATTTTTTACCAGGACTCATATTACAATTTTTGATGTTATTATTGCAAGTTTTACCAGAGATCATATTGCAATTTTTGTTGTTATTATTGCTTTTCTCTGGCACTCTTTATTACTGGTTTCCATATTGTATTCATTTCTATGCTTGTTTGGCTCAGGAGATTTTTGTAGCCTAGTATATGTGCTGATTCCACAAGTTTACGAATTCTCCAATGATATTCTTTGTCTATGATTTCAACCTGGGATCAGAAGGGATCGTCCGCTGCTTACAACACTGAGTAAAAGTCATATAACCCAGAGACATTAAATAAATATTGGTCAATATAAGTAGTATCCTACAACGTAACAACTGCCCTGGGTACATGGCAGCAGCCCCAAAAAACTGGGATAGGCGGGTACAAGAGGAGGAGGACAACACTCAGGAAACAAAGATGAGAGCAATAGTCCGAATAATGTAAATAATGCAATTAAAATCGCTTGTAACTCTGCTCTTTATCAACAGCTTATCCAGGAGACTCAATCTACGCTGCGACATAACGGTGACATATATACATGTCTTCCTCTGCTTCACTTGGTGCAGTTCAAAGAGGAATACAGTAGATCTTGCTAGATGCCTTAAAATATGAAGAGAACGATTGAGGGATTATCGGAGACCAGAAAATGGCGACCTTCCTGATTGGCCTGCAAGGAGGTTTTACATATCTTCCGTGTTACCTTTTGCCTTTGGGACACCAAGGATACTGGGAAACACTACCACATGCCGGACTGGCCACAGTGAACAGAATTCAGTGTGGGGAGGAACAACGTCAAATGGGAGCCACTGTTGGACCCCCAGAAAATATCGTTTCTTCAACTCATCTTAAAATTGGTACTTATGAAAACATTTGTTACAACTCTAGATAAAGAGTCTACAGCCTTCCATTCCTTTTAAGATTTCTTCCCTAAGCCGTATGCAGGAAAAATCAAAGCCGATGTCTTCGTCGGACTACAAATAAAGAGTGAAAAGACTTCCCCAAGAATCTCACTAGGACAGAGAAACAACGTGGAACAGGATTATTGCAGTGGTCTGGGGCTCTCTATGGGATCGCGAAGCTGACAAGTTAGTTGAACTTGTTGAGACCCTGTTGAAGAACTAGAGTCAAATGGGGTTCAGGACGGTCCTTCGAAGTCCATATCCTTGACCCTCATCTTGATAAATTCAAAGATAACGTGAAGATGTACTCAGATGAGAGATTCGAACGCTTCTCCGAGGATACTCTGGAGTTTGAACGGCGCTAAAAATGATCGTATAACGAAAACATATTTTGACAGACCATAAGTCGTGGCTGATACATGAAAGTAATTTAAAGAATCAGCGTAAATTGCAAAAAACTACTCACTGCTATTTTTTGGGTAGGGGGTCATTCTTCTGTAATCGTCGAATAAATAATTGCTACTTGTGAATCATTTGCCGTTTTTTCCCTATTTTGCGTGAACGAGACTGTTCACGTTGGTCAGTTTTCCCAATGCGAATAGTTACAGTTCAGAAATAGTTCAGAAGGTAAATATTAGTCATTTTTTTATACTTACTAGGCGTAAACAAATAGAAAGTAACAGTTGCTATCTAAAGACTAAACTCATGTTACACATTGTGATTCTTTGACTCAGAAATACAATCGTGTGTAGGGAATTGGGCTGAATTATGGCTGTAGTAATTGTGTATGTTTTTAACGATAGCACATATGGAACGAGCCCACAGAACGTCCGCCATGTTTAAAGCTTATTTAAAAACACTTTTCTTTACAGCTATCTGCCTGGCCTGCTTCTGTGTCAGCTTGTCTGACGAAAGGTAATTCTTTATTTGCAGAAAGATTAGCATTATATTTGAGTCTTGTTTAAAGATATGAGACAGTGAAAATTGTAAAAGAACTTTTGGCCTTGTTTCGTTCAAAGCGAAAAATATGTGGGGATAAAAAAAGGCTTTGAACATAAAGAATTAACTATTAATGTTTATATGTATTTATAAAAATAAATAATAAACAATTCAGCAACTCTTGGACAAGTTGTATGAAATTAATAATATAACATTGAAATACAAGATGCCAAAAGTCAGCAGTGCAAATCGGAAAAATAAAGTCAAAATGGTATGATATGTTGCTCTTTAGTCAAATTGTATGCCTTGCTTTTTGTCTTTTAAATTCTCTGCTTATTCTTTTCTATTCCGATTCCAAATTTACGTCGTCCTGGATATGACAATAAAATACATCCGCGTCCTGGGTGAGACGATAAACTACATCCGCGTCCTGGGTAAGACGATAAACTACATCCGCGTCCTGGGTGAGACGATAAACTACATCCACGCCCTGAATTCATATTCGCCAGTTTTTATTTTCGTCAAAAAAGCAAGATTTAAAGGAAATATTAGTCATTTTTTATACTTACTAGGCGTAAACAAATAGAAAATAACAGTTGCTATCTAAAGACTAAACTCATGTTACACATTGTGATTCTTTGACTCAGAAATACAATCGTGTGTAGGGAATCGGGCTGAACTGTGGCTGTGGTAATTGTGTATGTTTTTAACGATAACACATATGGAACGAGCCCACAGAAAGTCCGGCATGTTGAAAGCTGATTTAAAAACACATTTTCTTTACAGCTATCTGTGTGACCTGCTACTGAGTCAGCTTCTGTATCGAGTAATAATTCTTTTTTAGGAACAAGATTAGGGTTATATTGGAGTATTGTTTGAAGATATAAGGCATGTGAAAATTATAAAAGAAACCTTTGACCTTGGTTTTTTTTTTTTCAAAATGGAAAGTATTTGGGGGATAAAAATGCTTTGAACATAATTTGGCTATTAGAATTTAATATTCAGCAATGAAAACTAAAGACGAAAGGAATGGGGAAGGAAACGGTAGATAGTAAATAGACAATAAAAGAAAAAAAAATGGATTCAGGAAGTTTTTGAAGCGGGAAAAACGATGCCTTTAACCTTTTGTTATGAAATATAAATCATTATTTTTTTGGTTTCATGTCAGGTTTTCAATGGTTCCGATCAGTTCTTTTCAAGCGAACAAAGAGAAATGCGAATAAAAATATATGATGTCGTTTAAATATATAATAAAATTTCGAAGATAACAAACCAAAAGCAAGGCAATAAACAGATGGGAATACGAAAAGGCTTAAAACAAAGAGAGAGACAAAAGTAACACATACGTCTGTCTGTCTGTCTATCTATCTATCTATCTATCTATCTATCTATCTCAATCTGTTAATATCTATCTATCTATCTCAGTCTGTTTATATCTGTCTGTCAATATTTCTATCTCAGTCTGTTTATATTTGTCTGTCTATCTTTCTATCTCAGTCTGTTTATATCTATCTCTATCTCAGTCTGTTACTAACACAGACTGTTAATGTCTATCTATTTATCTCAGTGTCTTCCTGTCTATCTATCTTATACATATATATATATACATATATATATATATATATATATATATATGTCCGTCTGTCTGACTGTCTATCTGTTTACCTATCTATCCATGTATTTATTTATTTATCTATTTATATGTCTTTTCGTATGTATATGTCTATCTTCATTCTATTCATATCTATCTATCTATCTCAGTTTGTTCATATCTATCTATCTATCTCGGTGTCTTTCTACTTATATATCTGCTCGTCTCTCTGTCTGACTGTTTGCCTATCTGCTTACCTATCTATCCCAGCTATTATTAAGTGTTGGCTTTTTTCTTTTTTTATTATTAAGGCTTCCATTATTTTTAATCTTTTTTTTTTTTAGAAAAGAAATTGAAATATTAAAAAAAGGAAGGCTTAATAATAAAAAGAAAAAGAAAAAGCCAACACTTAATAATATTAACTACGAACACGGCCACAATGTGCTGACTGTGCTCGAATTATATAGCATCTTTATTACACTTAGAAAAACATACGCACACCCCCAATTAAACTGAAAAAATAAAATCATCCTTGATAATGGCTAAAAGTATAGCCGAAAGCACTCGGAATTATAGAACATTTCAACAGTTTCTACGCACTCTGTGTCCAGAAAAGATAACACTATCTCGAACACAAGAAAAATGAAATAAAAAGCTTAATCGTAGTACCTTGTCTGTTGTTTTTAATGAAACAAGAATTAATGAAGGTTTGCTGCCTAAATACACACAGGCACACACACACACACAGACACACACGCGCACACATATATATATAATTATTTATTCGAAAATTATAACATGCATATGTTATAAAATCAATACAAAAATAGCCATTTTGTTTCAACACTTCTAGTGTTTTATCAAGTGATGGTGTTGAATGTAGAATAAAGGGTTTCCTATCTATCTAAAGGAAACCCTTTATTCTACATTCAACACCATCACTTGATAAGACACCAGAAGTGTTGAAACAAAATGGCTATTTTTGTATTGATTTTATAACATATGCATGTTATAATTTTCGAATAAATAATTATATTTGCTCTACACTGTACTGAACACTCTTTTAAGAATAGTATTTGTTGGTTATTGGAATTTATTCCATATGCACCAATCCTATACTTATATATATACACCAATCCTATATATATATATATATATATATATATATATATATATATATATATATATATATATATATATATATATATGTGTGTGTGTGTGTGTGTACAAATATATACAAAATTGTATAAACACTTGAAGAAAGGAAAAACTTGTCTTTTGCAGTGTTTAGACTTTTACCTATGGGGTACCCAAAATGATGTGTATTGCAGAAAACTGTCCACATTGGCGCCCCTTAGACAAGAAATTGAAAATACAATTTCAGCAATCTCATTGGATAATTTGGACAACGTTGATCAAGCAGAAGTTTACCGTATTAACAAATGTGTGGAAGTTAAAGGCCACCATTTTGAGCATCTCTTATGTAGAGTCCAAAGGTGACTTGTATTAATCTTGTATTTATTATTACACTATATATACAAGTTTTTCGTTTCCTGCAGTGTGTATACATTTTTGGTGGACTCTATACGCACACACATACGCACATACAAGCACAAACACATACACACACACACTCACACTGTTTTAAAAACATAACCCCTTGAAGAATAATCATTACTATGAAACTTCGAAGCCGGAGAAAACAACAACAAAAAATTGATATTAAAGTTAAATAATCTTTTTATATAATATTATTAATTCTCTATTTCGATACATATATATATATATATATATATATATATATATATATATATATATATATATATATATATATATATATATATATATGTATATATATATATATATATAAGCAGTATTCACATTATTAGGACTATTGTCCTCATCTTTGTCGCCATATTGTACGCTCCGGCCTTCTTCAGGTGGTTAGAATGTCGAACTGAACCCTTTAATTCGCTCGCTGGGGTAGTCTATTCTAGTTCCATGTGCCATGTCAAATGAATGTCAGTTATCAGTTATCTCCTGTTAATTCCCCTCCACTGCCTTAATCAGGTATTGAACTCACACCTCTTTGTTTCCTGTTACTGGATCTAAGTAATGCCTTTATCCACTATGCCATGTGCCTTTAAGGACATCTGTATATGAATTTCTGGGACTTATAAAATTACTGTCTTCAACAACCATTTTTACCAGTGCTTATATTGCAATTTTTTTGCTGTTATCATATAATGTTTTTACCAGATCTCATATTGCAATTTTTGTTGTTATTATTGCTTTTCTCTGGCACACCTTATTACTGGTTCCCATATTGTATTCATTTCTCTGTTTGGTCGGCTCAGGAGATTTTTGTGGCCTATCATATGTCCTGATTCCTTAAGTTTACGAATTTTCTAATGATATTCTTTGTCTATGATTTCAACCTGATCCCACAGAGGGCGGTGATCTCCCTTTTCTCTCCATATGTGGTCAGCCATGCTTGATTTTTCCACTCCCCCTCGTTTTACAGCTATCTGGTGTTCTTGAATCCTTACCTTAAGGGGGCGGCCTGTCTCCCCTTTATGTTTCTTTGCGAAAAGTTGTAATAAATATGGCAACAAAGGGGAGGACAATAGTCCGAATAATGTAAATAGTGTACATAACACATCATCTCAGAAATATAGACAGATACTTAAGGGCCGAAACGTTGTAATAAATATGGCGACAAACATGAGGACAATTGTCCGATTAATGTAAATAGTGTACATAACACCTCATCTCAGAAATATAGACAGATACTGAAAGGCCGAAACGTTGTAATAAATATGGCGACATATAGACTGATATCAAAACAGGTTTTGTTAAATAATTCAGACATAGGATGTCTGTTTATTTTTGTTTTAATCATTTCGATTCCATGGATCAGTTTCCCGTCGAAAATTGATTAAGAGAATTTTCTTTCAAACAATTTTTATTTTCCCAAGTACTTTCAACCTCATCTGAGACCATCTTCAGGGGGTTAAATTGTCTGTGGATGTGGATACGTATTTCTGTAAATTCAAAACATTTTTAACTGTTCGTTTTACTGTATTTTTTATCGTCTTATATCTATTTCAAATTCACGAGTTTTTTCCAAGCAAGGGAGTCAATTTAATTTATTATTATTATTATTATTATTTTTATTATTATATATATACACACGCAGACATATATATATATATATATATATATATATATATATATATATATATATATATATATATATATATATATATATGGTGCTGGAAGATTTTCAGTGGTAATGGTTTGCAATTCTAAACCACTAATTTCATTCAAAAAACATTGATAGTCACCTGGGAAGAAGCTTCGTGCAAAAGATGGCGTTAGCCGAACATCGTTGACATTGGTTTGAAGGATTTTTCTTCGATACGAATTCGTTATTCGGAGATGAAAATGTGATTCAAGGTAAAGAGAGATTGTTGGAAAATGAAGACATATGTCTATGCCAGAACTGTGATGGGTTATTCGCACCTGAAGTTGGTCTTATCACTCATAACTTGCACCACGCAAACCGCAACACTATAAATTTCAATGTTCAGAAAGGTTTGAAATGCAATATCTATGGATATGTTTGGAAATCGTCAGGTGGAATCACACGCTATCTGAAATTAGCTTTTAGTACGAAAGTTGAAATAAAGCTAAAATGTTACTGAGGAATGGTTGAGAAAAATGAAATTGCTCTAAAATGTAGTGGTACTCTGTCAGGAGTTGAAATTTCAACGTGTACGTGTCTATGTGTATTTGTATATATTGGGTGCTTGTAAATTGCTTTCATAGGTTATTAACTGTTTCCCCTTGTTTCATTTTGTCTTCAGCATGTAATGTAAATATTGAATTCTTCTCATCTTTATTGTTATATTCACGACGTTTTGACCGTTGTACTCTCCAGCCTTCTTCAAGTGATAACGTCGGAATTTGAAATCGAATCCTTTATTTAGTCCACTGGAGTATCTTGTTCTCATTCCATGTGCCATGCCTTTCCATCTATCTCAGTAGATTAAATAAAGTGTTCAGTTCGAAATTGCAACGTATATCACCTGAAGAAGGCCGGGGTGTACAACGACCGAAACATCGTGAATATGACAATAAAGATGAGGACAACAGTCCGAATAATGTAAATATTGTAAATAGTTACAATACCTCATCTCAGAAATATAGACAAATCCTGAAGATGGCCGGAGCGTACAACGACCGAAACGTCCTGAATTTCTGTTTGTTTTGTGAACTTTATTGTTCTAGAGTCATTGAGCACTTTTTGCGTGAGTAGGTGTCTGGCTTTTTTCATTTGTTTTTTTGTTTTTTTTCTTTATTATTCATTTGTTTTTATAGAATTATTGATGCATTTTCGTTTTATTTTGACATTTTTTCCCTGGCAGGTTTCGTGTTGGTATATATATATATATATATATATATATATATATATATATATATATATATATATATACCTCTCTATATTGGTGAGATGAGGTACTGTAATGATTTACATTATTCGAACTGTTGTTCTCGTCTTTATTGCAATATTCACGACGTTTCGGCTGTTGCAGGCTCCGGCCTTCTTCAGGTGATTTGAATTTCGAACTGAACACCCATTTCGTCCAACCAATTGTTCTAGTTCCACGTGCCATATCTTCCGGGTGTCTCGGTTATCTACCTTTAACTAAATTCTGTTTTTGTTCACCACTGCAGTAGCCAGGTATTGAACCCACAACTCTTTGGGCCAATCACTGGATCCAACCAATGCTTTTATCCACTGGGCCATGTGATAAAGAATGGTTGTTCTGTTTGTAAAAGGTTTAGATGGAGAGGTGAACATCAGCTTTCATCATTTTCAGGCCAAGTCCCAATTCAAAAGTGGCGGAAAAGTGAACCATTTGATCTGGGTAATAACATTCAACATACATCAAATCTCCAATCAGGTCTCCAGATTTCTTGGATTTGGTATTGAACCTTCGGAAATTGAACTTTCTTTCTGAGATTCTAAGTCTCAAAGGAATAAATATAGACATGGGATTCAAACCTTTTTGAAGACATACGATAGTTCTTTATTAAAAACCTATTTTAAATTCCTTTTTACCATTTTTTACGTTTCGCGTCATCTTTTGTATTTTCCTATGTAGGTTTTAACGTAAATTGTTAAATATATTTTTTCAAAGCGCTTTCAGCTTTCATGTGATATCATCAAAGAGTTTTTATATTTGTTCTCATGAAGGTTTTTTTTATATATATATGTGAAGAAATTATGTTTAACTTGATAGTTTTCGAGAGTGGGGAATTTACCGTCTGTGGATACCATGTCACTCGGAAACGAACATAAAAGAAAACAATGCCTCCACATAGTGAAACTTTTAACAATACAAAAATAATAAATCTTGTATATGTGTGTGTGTGTGTGTCCATATATTGGATATTGTTGCCACATCGTGGTCTGGGGCTTCTGCTATGTATTTACAGATTCTTGACAAACTTAGAAGAAATGTCTGCAATGTTATCAGTCTTGGGTTGTCATCTCAACTTTAGTCATATTCGCACGGCAATAACATAGCTTCCTCGAGTCTTTTCTATAAATATTATCATGGTAATTGTTCTGCTGAGTCCTCCACATTGATAGTGCGCATTTACAAACATAAATGAAGTACTAAATTGTCATTTATGAATGTGGCGCGACTATAACAAATCAATTGCTACATCAGCTGCAAGGAAAGTTGGGTTACTCTGTCGTGCCAGAAAATTTTTCTCTTCCGAGTTCATCTTGCACATTTACAAATCTACCATTCGTCCCTACATTCAATAATGAATTTTTGACGAGGAATTCTTTATTCATTTGCTCCCTTTTTACTCTAGTTTTACTATTAATAGTAAATAAAGTATTTTTAAAATTTGACTGACGTGTCATAGAACAATTGCTGAGTCTACCGCAAGGAAATTTGGTTCACTGTGTAATTCCAAAAAAAATTCTCTTCAGAATCCATTTTGCACATTTATAAATCTACCATTCATCCGTACATTGAATATTGTTGCCATATCTGGTCTGGTATTCCTGCTGTATATCTCGAGATTCCTGACAACATCCAAAGAAAGATCTGTAATGTAATCGTTCCTGATTTGGTGTCTTGGCTTCAGTCATTCTCCCGCCGACCTAACGTGGCTTCCCTCGATCTTTTCTACAAATATGTTCATGGTAACTCTTCTGTCGAGCTTTTTTCTCTGGTGACCCGAATACACGAATTTCCCACCCTTTTACCGTTGAAATTTAAATACAACTACCATTCTACTTTCTTCGTACTTCCCACCTGTGGAATTTACTTCTGTTTCCTTACTTCCGTTATAACTACAAACTTCAAAACTTTACATGCAACTTCAATCGCCATGTTCTATCTTCTTGAACACCCGTTCATCTTGTGTCCTTTCATCAAAACTTCCTTCCCTTCGTACTTGTGGCATTAACGCCTTGTTTAGGACGAAATAATATATATATATATAATAATGGACAATGTACTCTCCCGTCGGTTTCGACGAATGAAGATCTGACAGCTTAATTGATTCATTTATGAAATTTTGTGCGATAATCTTAAGTGGCACTTATGACCCGATAGTGATTTACAAAGGGGGCCACATATGGAGCAAGAATGGGGATTGTGAGATGAAATCACTTTTAGATTGGCTGACCTTTTAGATCTTACTCTCGTTTCTTGAAGATGATTCAGACAAGCAGATTGAAAACTGATGAGTCCACTAAAACACGTTGATCTCCATTCTACCCGCTCCAAGGCTAAGCATTCAAAGGTGTTATGTGGTATATTGACAGCTGACAAGCTGCTTTTCTTTGTATCTTAGCCATGGTCGTCCTACATTCCTGTAGCCCTGATTTAACTGGCTGTACATTAGGATCTTGAGTATCCTGTCATCAGACATTCTCAAGACATGACGAGTCCACTCTAACTGAGACTGTATGAGAAAAGTCTCGATTCCTCCAATATTACACATGTTAAACAGGTCTACGTTAGATGTCCTATCTCGAAGGTTAACTCCACATATATATATATATATATATATATATATATAAACTTTAGGAATATAGTTTTAAGGTATGCTATAATTGTGGAATAAAGGGCTCAATATCAAGGATAAAGCGTATGCAAATATGAAAGTAGACATTGGAGAGTTGAGTTACTAAAGGGAAATAACTAGAACTGAAATAACCAAAAAAGTCATGACACATGGAACGAGAACAATCTACCCCAGTTGACGAAATAAAGGGTTCGATTGGAAATGTCAAAGTATATCACCTGAAGAAGGCCGGAGCGTACAACTGCCGAAACGCCATAAATAAGACAATAAATATGTGGACGATAGTCCAGACAATGTAAATAGTGTAAATAGTTACAATACCTCATCTCATGATGATTGTACTTAGCATGAAACAGTCTTTCGCCTCTGAAAGTTGACTTCAATATATATATATATATATATATATATATATATATATATATATATATATATATATATATAACAGGAACACCAGATCATATATGGTAGCAATATTCAAAGTAAAGACGAATGGTAGATTTATAAATATCTAAGATATATTCTAGCGAGAAAAATTTTTCACGATGTAGTGAACTAGTTTTCTTAGCTGCAGACTTAACAATGGATTCAATATACCGTAAATTCCCCATGTATATTACGCCTTCGTCCATAATACGCACCCCTAAAATTTTGCTAAAAGTGTGGGAAAATTCTTCTACTCGCGCATAATACGCACACCTTGTTTGGTAATCAAACCCTATAAATTGTGCCTCCCCAGTTTCATTACGGCGTTTCCTAGTGTTATTTTTTTTTAAATGGTTTTAAACATAGAATAATATCATTCTAATCTATTTTTATGATAATTCTTATTTTATTTTACGGCAATTTTTTAAAGATTTTTTGTAGCTGTGCATAATACTCACCCATTATTTTGCTTATTATTTTTTAGTAAAAAAATGCGTATTTTACACGGGGAATTACGATAATCTTTCTACTTTCTATTTCAGTCGAAAACTTTACTCCAAGAAGGAACAATGAGTCACTCTCCTGAGTCCCATGGTTCTATTTCGTGGGTGACTGTCTGGTCAAGGTGTTATTTTTTTAGCTACAAGCGTTGGTCTGGAAAAACTTTACCCCGAGAACGAACCTAATGTTTGACCTGAGCTGCAAAGCAACAAAAAAAAGTAACCATCCGCGTCGAAACTCTCAGAATATTTAAATCATTAAGAATGGTAAATTCATATTTGTCTTTGGGCAAAAAATTTTACATGAAGATTATTAATCTTTAATAATTTTCTTTTTCTTATTTTCTTTTACGCTTACGATATACGGGGTGGGATCAAAGATTATGGAGAATGTTGCTATGGTAAAGTATGCAGAGTAAAACTTCTTGCCACAGATTGACCTTGAACTCTGTAGCGTTATAACATTCTCGTTAACTTAAGTTAATTATAGCAGTGCTTGGAAGGAAAGTGTGTAGAGTGTGGTCTTCTCATCCCTATCGCCGAGGTACCATCAATGATTGCCTGTGCAGCAAGTTTGGGGGCAAACACAACATTTACCAGGTCCAACAACCACCATATCTCACCAGATATTGACCCTTGTAACTTTAAAAATTAAATCTCAATTGAAAGGAACAAAACTGGAAGACGTCAAGGAAATCAAAGAGAATGCGATGTGACAATGTGGATTCCAAAACTTAGTGTGTTTAAATTCTGGTTTTGGAAGTACTGACTTAAAAGAAAACGGGATATCCATAAAACTGGATTTCACAATAAGACAAACACACCTACGTAAATGAGGTAGAAGGAATCCTTTCCTCGGTGGAAACAACGCTGGATAAAGTGTGTGGCTTCAAAAAGGGACTACTTCGAAGGAGATTAAATGTCGAATTGATATGTGTTATAGTTTTCTTTTTATATCTCACCAGACCGAATAATTTTATTATCAGGCCTCGTAAACGTATTGTTCATCTTGTCATACTCGTAGAATTTCACAGAACTGCATAATTTCATTTATAGATACCAAAAATCTCCAGAGAACTTATGGTGAATATCGTAAATGTGGTTTTCTTGCGTTGTGAACTTAATTTGATTTTTCTAATAAACACTTCAGATGCAGTCAGGTAGTTCAGTGTTAGCCATTAATATTTATTTCAATTTGAAGAATCTAAGAAAAATCTCAAATATGATATGGTTATGGAAGCCAATGTATAAAAGAATAGAAAAGTTGCGACGGAATGAGTCAAGCATGACATCAAAGCTGCGGCAGCATTAACACTAATAGATGAGGTAATAAGAATATAGAGTTGGCCAAGAGTTAGTGGGTTTAAATTCAGGTTTGGGGAGGTACTGACTTAGAAGTAAACGGGATAGCCATGAAACTGAAATTCAGAATGAGACCAACATATCTTCATAAATCAAATCGCGGCTTCAGTTCGAAATTCTCTGTAGTTAATAGATTAACAGACAAAGAAAAACACAACGGTCGAAACTTCGTTATAATAACAACAAATATGTGGATATGAGTTCGAATGTAAATAACAAAAATAAAGGCGTCAAATGAATGACGGACCACACGCAATTTTCAGTTGTTCCAGACGCAATTAAGACATCGTTTCAATTAAAGTTGAGAAAATTTCCTCTTGTTAGTTAAAATCTTAGAGATGAAATCGACTGATAAAAAAAAGACTTTCCTAATCTATTATACTCTCCTGACCATGCTCCAAATGATTATTACTTGTTAGATGACACATAAAGAGAACTGCAGGAGATCACAGACAAGATAATAAAGGAAAGCGAGAAGAAAGGACTATATCAATTGTAAGAAGCCAGAATATATTGTCGTTAGCAAGGTTAATTGATTCAGCCATTTCCTACAGCTTATCAAACATTTGCAGCTTATTTAAAGCCAGAAGTATTTTTAGATTTTAAGATTTTTTTTTAAAATTGTAATGATTAAGTTATACACGTCTTACCCATAGTTGCGCGGAGGAACGGTGAATTCATGCCTTTCCCAAGAGTATTTGCGCGTAAGTGAATATAACGAACTTAACGGAAATTCGAACTCGGCCCTCCGATTAACAATTCCGAGACATTATCAGTTACACCAACCGCATATCCAAGCTTACAGCACATGGGATTCCCAAACGGTCACCCATCTAGGTACTGACCAAACTCGACGTTGTTTAACTTTGGTGATAATACGGGAACTTTTCAGCTAGAAAAAACACAAGATATGAACTATAAATTGACGATATCAACATAAAGATATACGGAAGCTTAAATTGCTGTTTACCTTTCATTGGGGTAGGGGGAGAATTGTTTGTTCTCATCTCGTCTAGCCGGTGATCCCTAATCGTTTTAGTTCAATCGTCTTCTTCTCTTGGTCGCGAAATGTTCTTTGGGTTCAGAAAGGCAAAGCATCAACATTTTATTAAGCACGTCGACGGGTACATTTCCGATCTAGTGGTTGGTTACTACACACACATACACACACACACACACGTTAGGGGAGCGATTTCAAACCCGAAATCTCACACATCCATTTCCTTTGACATGTAACGACCTACTCTCGAAATACCCCTCACCACTTTTTTGGGGGTGGGGGTGCGCACAACTGCAATCCAAAAGGTCTAGTTAATCTGACATCCAAACAGCAACTCTCGAAAAACATTAATCTATAAAGCATTCCCAAGTCCGGATTAGCCAATCAAAATCGACATTCCTATTTTGTCTAACATCTGACCTTAAAGGTTAACCTCATAAGGTCTGAGCCAAAATACACTGCCACTAAAAAATGATAGTCTGAAGCTATTATTTAACAAAATATCTTGGACGTGTTTTGTGGATAGAAAATGGGACATCGAAATCCAAACGCACATTTGAATAGCAAAAGATGTTTTTCACAAGTTAAGCAAAGTGCTTAGAAGTAGGGACATTTCCTTCGAAACAATGAAAACATATTTTACTGTTATATATTATGAATATCTTTACATTATATGACTCGTTGCAACTTTCTCAGGTAAACGCTTTCCGCTGACATGAAGTTAAAAGATTATATTGAATTAATTGCTAGGTCTGCTGCTTTGAATGTTGGTTCAAAAGTCGTGCTAGTTAATTTCTTGTCAGAATCTCAGTATCTGTCTATATTTCTGAGATGAGGTATTATGTACACTATTTACATTATTCGGAATATTGTCCTCATCTTTGTCGACATATTTATTACAACGTTCCGGCCCTTTTATATCTGTCTATATTTCTGAGATGAGGTATTATATACACTATTTACATTATTCGGACTATTGTCCTCATCTTTGTCGACATATTTATTACAACGTTCCGGCCCTTTAGTATCTGTCTATATTCCTGAGATGAGGTATTATGTACACTATTTACATTATTTGGACTCATCTCACCTCATCTCAGAAATATAGACAGTTATTGTTTTCCTTTCTTTCTTTCTTCCTACTTTCCTTCATTCAACCTTTACCTTCTTTTTCAACTTTTTCTTCCTTTCTCTTTTTAACGTTTTTCTAAATTCCTTTTTTATTTCATTCTCATCATTTTATTATATTTTGGCCTTTTATTTTTCAAACAATTTTTACTTTTCTTTCATATTTTCCTTCTTGTATCCTTCCTTCTTTCCTTCTTTCCTTCCTATTTTTTTCCTTAATTTATTTCCTTTTTCTTCATTCATATTTTCTTCCCACTCGTTATTTTCCAGCTTTTCTTTTTTCTTTCTTTCTTTCTTCATTTCTTTCTTATCTTCTCTTTTATTTCTTTTTCGTCATTTCTTTCTTTCTTTCTTTTTTCTTACTTTCTTTCTTTCTTTCACGTTTTTCTTTTTCTTACTTTCTTTCACGTTTTTCTTTTTCTTACTTTCTTTCTTTCTTTCACGTCTTTCTTTTTTCTTTCTTTCTTTCAAGTCTTTCTTTCTTTCTTTCTTTCACGTCTTTCTTTTTTCTTTCTTTCTTTCTTTCACGTCTTTCTTTTTTCTTTCTTTCTTTCTTTCACGTCTTTTTTCTTTCTTTCTTTCTTTCACGTCTTTCCTTTTTCTTTCTTTCTTTCTTTCTTTCTTTCACGTGTTTCCTTTTTCTTTCTTTCTTTCTTTCTTTCTTTCTTTCTTTCACGTCTTTCTTTTTTCTTTCTTTCTTTCTTTCACGTCTTTCTTTTTTCTTTCTTTCTTTCTTTCACGTCTTTTTTCTTTCTTTCTTTCTTTCTTTCACGTGTTTCCTTTTTCTTTCTTTCTTTCTTTCTTTCACGTGTTTCCTCTTTCTTTCTTTCTTTCTTTCTTTCTTTCACGTGTTTCCTTTTTCTTTCTTTCTTTCTTTCACGTGTTTCCTTTTTCTTTCTTTCTTTCTTTCTTTCTTTCACGTGTTTCCTTTTTCTTTCTTTCTTTCTTTCTTTCTTTCTTTCTTTCACGTCTTTCCTTTTTCTTTCTTTCTTTCTTTCTTATCTTGTCTTTTATTTCTTTCTCATCATTTCTTTATTTCTCACCTTCCTTTTTCCATCTTTTCATATTTGTCTTCTTTTCTTCATTTCCTTCCTTTTGTTCATTCTCAACATTTCTTTCTTTCTTTCTTCACCGTTTTTCTTTCCACCGCTTGATTTCTTTCCCATCAAATTATTTTTTTTCTTTCTTTCATTTTTCTCCTTTTCTTTTTATATGAGTTATACTTTCTTTCTTTCTTTCTTTCCTTTTTTCTTTCTTTCATCGAATCTTTTTCATCGTATGTCTATTTATTTATTTCTACTTAACATTCTGGAGTTGAACCTTACCTTATTTTCCTTCACAGGGATGTTCTTCCTTGCATTTGTGACCGACAAGCCTACAAATTTGTTCAGTCCGAATTAACGGCATCACTGAAGTTCGTGACTTTATAACAACCAATTATACCAGAAATAATTTGCATTACAAATTACTTAGAAACGCATGGACCTTTGAACAAACACTCATGACCAAACATTTCCTCTGACACACACACACACACACACACACACACACACACACACACGCACACACGCACACACACACATTATTATATGGATATGCTAAAATGTTTACGCAGATTTGCAAGGATGGGAAATGTGTGAATCCTCTTCTTTTCCCACCAGCTATGGGTAAATAACAGGACATCCTATACCCTTAGATGGCAACTGGTCTAGAAGAACGACAACTCTGAATTCAAAATCTGCGGAGGGTCGTTTGGGGACCTTGTGGCACGTAGTGCACCAGGTCTCTGTATTCGGCCCTTCAAAAAGTGTGGATGATCCTGCACGAAACCTTCACCACTATAATCAAATCTCATGTGCTGGTGTCGGGCTGTCAGTTTCCTAGGAACTGATCTGCTTGACCCTTGATATTTTATGGCTTAACCCAATTTTGGGGTGTAGTGTATATTTAAAAGAAATAGCTTATATCTCCATTTTATTCGCTTTGCCCCTCTTTCTCTCTCTCTCTCTCTCTCTCTCTCTCTCTCTTTGTGTATGTATATATATATATATATATATATATATATATATATATATACATATATATATATATTCACACAAGATTACAGCGCTCTAACGTCATTCCTTCATAATCAGTCTATAATCATTCAGCTCATCCTCGTTCATCGCCTTGACTATTTCGACGGGTGTAATCACTGTTTCCAGAATACCACTGATTCCCTTAAAGCCACCATCCATAACCCGGGTAATGCCCAGTATCAAGTACCGACCATGTGATGCATGCATTTCAAATATTCCGGCCCTGCATTGAGGCCATCACTAAAGCTTAAGGACTTTACATGTAATTCAACCATTACTCCGTACTATGTTTGGTATCAATGAATTTAGTTGATTGGAAGATGTGACTTTTTTTCATACGGTCTTCAAGGTGTCATCAAATATCTTACGCACGCTAAATATTGGTATTTAAACATATGAGGACACACACACAGTTATATGCATTCGCTCCTCCCCCCCCCCCGGCACACACACATACATTTGTAGCACGCAGTAAATATATCGCGATTGTTTCCGAAGCACACGAGCTAAATGGCTAAACAACATGTTCCATCGGTGTAAAAATTTGCAAAACACCTGCAGGTCTCGGGAGACAAATGCATGTACATTAAAGCACTTCTTTTTTTTTTTTACTTAGCCTTTATTTGTCATCCTCGAGGAGAGACTCCACCATATATATATATATATATATATATATATATATATATATATATATATATATATATATATATATATATATATATTATAAAGAGATAATCATACATTGAATCAATTAGCAATATTAATGCAATTAATGGCGAAATCTCTTCGCTAAAAGACTTGATATAAGGATTAAACTACTAACAATCCACTGAATGATGCGATCCTTATGTATAAAATTGTTGTCAGAAGGATCTAGTGTATTTTTAGAGCAGCTAGTACTATATATTATATAACCGTTAATAAATAACACATTCTTAAAAAAATATCTTCAATATAAAAATTACAGCCTGACGATGAAAACATGAGGTTTTTCAAAGTACTAGCTGCTCTAAAAATACAGAATATATATATATATATATATATATATATATATATATATATATATATATATATAACTGTCCGATCAATGTAAATAACGTAAATAATATATGATTTATATATATATATATATATATATATATATATATATATATAACTGTCCGATCAATGTAAATAACGTAAATAATATATGATTTATATATATATATATATATATATATATATATATATATATATATATATATATATATATATATAACTGTCCGATCAATGTAAATAACGTAAATAATATATGATATATATATATATATATATATATATATATATATATATATATATATATATATATATATATATATATATATATATATAACTGTCCGATCAATGTAAATAACGTAAATAATATATCATTTATATATATATATATATATATATATATATATAGGCTCCTGAAAAATTAATTTCATTTGAGCTCTCTGGGGGAAGAAGTGTGGTTTTGTAAACAGTGACTATTACGGCTATTATAGCAAGACTCTTTGGCAAGCGAATCGAGACCTCTCTATTAGAAAAAATGAATACGCTAAAATTCACTTTCGGCCCCGCCTTCGCCGACGGCTTAGTGGTAGAATCTCCGACTGACGCCAATTCATCCGGGTTTCGATCCTAGCAAGATGCAAACGGACGTTTATCCACACTGAAGAACAGTGATAAAGCGAGACAGTTTGTCTGTGAATGACAATATATATATTTTACATTGCCATACGGAATTTTCTGTTTCGGTTCTTTAAAGTTTTTGTCACATCATCAGGCAATGTTACCTAACATTGCTTGATGACGGGGCAAAAATTCTCGAAACATCGAAATTTCTGTGTCGCGATATAAAATATTTTTCAAATAAAAATAATATTAAAATATTATGTTCTTCGTTGAATTGAGCACTTTTTTAAAAAGTAAATGCTAAAAACTGTGGATTCTTAATCTGTCTGTTCCCTCTTTATTTGTATATATATATACATACATATATATATATATATATATATATATATATATATATATATATATATATATATATATATATAGGTGCGCGTTTCTATGGTTAAGAGTATAATTACAGGCATATGCACATAAATTCAATCAATAATAAATAAAAATTTAATTATAAACCTAACCTCTTACAATTAATATTTTAAGTACTTTAGATACCACCAAACGAAACAAGAAATCGAAATGATAGCCATGTGAGGACTTATAAAAATATTTATCATTTAAACATTAATATTAATTATTTGTGAGAAGAAAAAAAAACGAAATGCAACTTCCTAACTCAAGAAAAGACGAGAGCTCTCCAAAATTACAAACGGTGACAAGTCTGGTAAAAACACTGGAAACAAATAGCAACAGACAGATACAATTGAAAGAAAAGAGGAAAAAGGAAAAAAAGAGAAAATGCTTAGTAGTGAGTGTAAAGTGAAGAAAAAACGAAAAAGACAAATAATCACGATTCCCGAAATGTACGCACATCCGCGTAGACGGCGCGCGAATGCACGTGCACACAGTCGGTAGCGTGGCCGCTCGCAAGTAAACACACACAAACCATACGTTTCTGTTTTGACAAGGTTTATCCTAAGCGCTACTTCTTGGAATAATTGGTAAAGAATGTGAATTTGTTTTTGTTCCCGCTCATTCTCCTAATATATCTAAGTTTCACTTTCAGTGGAGACAAGCGTTGTTTGAAGTAATCCAGTGATCTGACCCAAAGTGTGAGTTCAATACCTGGCCACAGCAGAGCAGGTGACCAAAAACAAAAACTAGGAGATTCGAGTTACTAAAACGGAAATAATCTGATTCCTAGATATCCGGAAGAGGCATGACACGTGGAACTGGAACAATCTATTCCGGTGGACCAACGGTTCAGATCTAAATTACAATTACCTGATGAAGACCGGAGCGTACATCGCCCGAAACGTTTTAAACATGACAACAAAGATGAGGACAACAGTCCTAACAATGTAAGTAGCTGCAATACGCCATCTCAGAAACAGAAACAGAAAAATAAAATCGTTTAAATCAGTCATTGTATAATAGCTAAAACACTTCGACTCAGAAATATAGGCAGCAAAAAAAATGGAGTTGTGTCAAATTTATGATAAAGAGAGAGAAAAATAAGAAACTGGTTAGGAAGAAACGTTTTATAAATCTAATAATATATTGCTTGAAAAAATCGAATACGGAAGGCCAGAGGGGAAAGAAATGCAAACGTTGTGATAAAGACAACAAAAAATGATGAAAAGTTTTAGGAAAAAAAAAATCTATATTTTTTTATTAAAATATTTTATCGGATTGTGCCTTTATTAGTCGCATCTTGATTTCTAAATGTGTTCTTTGCTGCTTTTTTTTTCTGTCTGTTTCCTCTCACGAGAAATCTGTGAAAAACCATTTTGAATGTTTCCTGCCCCAGCAAAACAGAACACTTCGTGATTTCGTGCCATGCATAAAAAGTTTTTTTGCCGAATTGTTCTCGCGCGAAATAACCTCTTGAACTTTGCACAATCAATCTTTTGAACTGGTGTCCTTGTTTTGTTTGACTTCGCTAAAACATTTGCATTTATCTCCACCTTATTACGGTCGGGGAGGTGTGACAATTTTTTTTTTCTTTTCTTTTTTTTTTTTTTGTCAATGTCCTTTCCGAAAGAATACAACACTACAAAACCTGCTATTTTCCGCGGTCAGACGTCTTTCTTCTTCGTCACACTAAGAGTCACACGCACTGAGTTGGAGAGACAGAAAAGAATAGACGCATTAGAAATAACACCCGCACACACGCACGCACACAAAGAGAGTAAGAGAGAGTGAGAGAGCAGACATATAGCTATTCATTAAAAGAGAGAATTTGGGCTTGGATATAATAGCAGAAATTACTTAATGTTACACAAAATCGTGCACACACAAAGATATTTACTAATAGATAGATAAGTTGATAGAAAAAATGACCGAGATAGATAGATAGATAATAGATAGATAGAGAGAGAGAGAGGAACAAAATGTGAGATAGATAGATAGATAGATAGATAGATAGATAGATAGATAGATAGATAGATAGATAGTGATTGAGAGAGAGAGAGGGGGAACAAAATGGGATAGTTAGAGAGGGAGAGAGAGGAACAAAATGTGATAGATAGATAGATAGATAGATAGATAGATAGATAGATAGATAGATAGTGAGACAGAGGTACAAAATGGGATAGATAGATAGAGAGGGAGAGAGAGAGAGGAGCAAAATGGGATAGATAGATAATGAACAGATACATAGATATTTCCTAAGAAAGAGAGAGGGAGAGATAGTGTGTATGTGTGTGTGTGCGCGCGCACGTGTGGGAGGGAGAGTGCGGGTTAGAGAGAGAGCGAGAAGAGATTTTTCGTTTAGGTTGTGATGTAATTTCAGGAATCAAATCATTCCCTTTTCGTATGATCGAATGTTAATTCGATCGTACACATACATAGCTATTTAGTAAAACACACACACACACACACACACACATATATATATATATATATATATATATATAAAATGAGAGAGGTAAAGAGTGACAGAGCCAAAGATAGCATAGAGACTGAGAGATAGAAATCGCCAGTGCGCTCACAAGTGTGACCGAGCGAGAGAGAGAGAAAGTGAATAAGGTTAGTCATTTAAGCCGGGATATCATAGCTGCAATTACATCATTTCAAATACAATCGTTCATACCTATTTCCTTGGTGACAGAATGAGATAGAGAGGGGGAGAGAGAGAAAGAGAAGGAGAGAGAGAGATAATTGCTTAGATATTAGAGGGAACTACATTCTACGAAGATAGATAGATAGATAGATAGATAGATAGATAGATAGATAGATAGATAGATATACACAAACAGAGATAGATATGGATAGACTGATATCTCTCTCTATATATCTCTCTTTCTC